>BOPP01000242.1:172002-185990 GCA_017312745.1 Gryllus bimaculatus
ATACGCTACTTCTCAAACCTTGCTGGCCGAGATTTGACGGTCGTCGAAAACAATCATATGCAGATTAGCAACGGAACAGAACACTCCTGTACCCATGTTGATAAGCTTCACATTTCTTGAGCCCTGAGCTGTCCCAAGAAACTTATCGTCACACCCCTGTTTATACTAGCCATTCTGGACGCGAACAACTAAACTCGTCTTCAAAACCATTATTGCATCTCTCTTCCGTCAACATGGCATATACCAGCCTAGCCGCCCGACGTGCGTCCGTGAGAATTCGCTCGACTCTCGGAGCCGACGTAACTGAAATCACCTCCCGGCCATTAACAAATCGCATAGATCTTTATAATACTACTCTACTCACCCCGCGGGTGAATCAGTAGAATTATGCCTCTCGCTTTATCAATTTCATCAATTTTGTGATGCAATCAACTTAAATGCTTTTTCTTCTTATCGGCTTTTATGAAATACTCATGAAACTGCGCTGTCAAGTATTTTGAACTAATGCCATCCGAAATTTATTTCACCCATTAACATAGCTTGCATCCCAGCCACCACAAGCCACATTAAAGGAGGTAGTAATCCCGTTTCGCAATTCTCTCGCGTTTTTGACCCATTACTGAGCGTTCACCACCGTTCAGCAACTTGGCCACTCGCGCTGAAGACAGGATACATATTAATTCCGCCTAGCAACAGCGTACGTCGCCCCATCTCGCCCACACCGTGTGAAGTATTTTCCATACAAGTAGTTTAAGTAAACTAGAACGGATACGAGATTTAGACGTTTCCGCTAGTCTTTTGCGAGATTCCTGTGGACTAAAAGGAGGCGTTCGCTCTCTGGCTGAGTTAGCAAAGGATATTTGAGCGCATGAGCCGCTGGTTTGCACCAGAAAGGCGCTGCAAGACATCTAGAGGTCGCGGCAGCGCAAAAAGTGGGAAACAAACGTACCGGCGTCAGCGCGCTGCACCACTTGAATGGACAAGGTGCCAAATGAGAGAGCGTCAATACTCAAATCCATTATGTGATTAACTAGAGGAAGAATGAAAGACTAGAAATCGGAAGCAGTTCTAAAGCTCGTCGTGCTACGGCTAATAGGCAGCTCAGGCCGTTGTAAAGAAATACACTATCTAATGGGCCTCATGACACCTAGCAGTACTTAAACATCCTTTAAGCACTAAGATTAAATACATAATCGCGTCTAAGCCCTACTATAACTATGGCAATTAAGCAATAGCGTCACGCATCACGCCTTAACCGTTTGATAAAGCAACTGGGTAACACTCGGTACAAATAAACAAATAAACAATTGCATACTAACAATCCCAAGCACGTCTATTATGCGAATGAAACCTGGCTAAAATATAGTGCCAATTAATTAATATATATGTAATTTTATCGAATGTTCAGGGCCCTGCTGCTGTGACTCATTAGTATGTGTAAGTGTAGTTAATTTCTTATTTATTGGGGATTGGCGAGTGTGCTTCACTCAAGCGGATTTTTGCGATCAAGAATCGACTCCTTCCGATAATCAGCTTGCGCAGAGGCAGTCTGAATGGGCACATAATTGAACCTGGTACCTGAACGCACCACGACGACGGGAGGCGAACACGCATGTGCGGGCACCAGATGGGATAGCGCTTCAATCCGGAACTGGCCTCAGTGACATTCCGACCCTTCTCTATAATAGTAGTCGTAGCGCATGAAAAATGTAAGTGTGAGTGTATAGGTAAGAGGTTGAGGCGAAGGAAGGAGAAGAAAGGAGGATCGGCGCAATTCGTGGCGTTGTCGGGTATATTGCAGCATCAGGAGCCTGTGTTCATGAAAGAGAAACACCTGAAAACTGCCGATCAGGGAGTGCCGCACATAGAAGAATTATCTACAGCTAAGTGTGAAATATACATTTTCATAGAGATTCGTTCCCAGCGCTCAGCGAAATGAAAGATACCTGGATAATATGGATACTGGAGAGATAATAAATATGGTCGTGATGATTATATATGAAGGACACGTTGGTTGACTAACTGTGTGGGTGAGTGTATTGGTGTGGACGAGTGATAAGTCGATACTCGAGCGTGTGTTCATGATTATGAATTATCTCAAAATAAGTATCTCATCTCGGATGGATGACTGGATAGGATATGGAGAGATTGATGGAAGGGTGTAAGAGAGTACGAGTGTATGAAGGATGAAGACTACTGGTGAGATAGATTATATGATATATAGAGTAATAGTAGATATTTGACCATTACAATTCAAAGTTACTTAGTAGGACTCGTTATATATAGCTCTCTCTCTCACGAGAAAAAATAGTTCTATGTGTGTGAGTGTTCATGAACCGAAACTCAGTCATGAAAGCCAAAGAAGGATGCAGAGAGAAACTAGATTTAGCAAACATACTAATGGAAATAATACTTATCAAGACAGGAGCAGAATTACCGATTATCTTTCTTTCTCCCAAGTGTGAATGGAAAACTATATATGACTCGACGAGTCACTCAACAATTAGTATGTCTCTAATGGGCAGCTAAGTGTGTAATCAACTACAGAAGACGAATTCTCAGGAATTACTCATGTTTAAAAATAGTGGTGCTACAGCATAAGTTTTTCAGATTCTTGACTTTCTTTTATAAATTCAGAGAGTTGAACGAAAAATGAGTCTCGCGCCATTCTTTAAGACGTCCATATCCTCCGCGAAAAATTGCGGAAGAGATTATCGTAGCGGTGGAATTTTGTAAGAAATGTGTTTTTTAATAAAATAGTACAATATAAGTATGTTCGAGAGAGAGGCAGAAAGTGCGAGCGGATGTAACCTGGTGATGAAAGAAGTAGAACAACGAGGTAACCGATGTAATGCGAGACCTTGGTGAGAGAGACGATTTTTTTAGATACAGCTGACGACAGGTTTGTGCCACCAAAAAGCACGGAATGCAGGGCTATCAGTTTTGTTGTCGTTTTGCAGATGATCACTTGTTTGCAGCTTTTCGAAAATAAGGAAAGTCTTGTTCGTAAAATGGGACTAGAGCATGACCGGGGTCAGTTTTACTACGTTCCTTGATACTCGCTAACGGAGAGCTGAACATAGACTTAAGAATTCGTGGAGAAATATCTGTGAGACAGAAAATATTGGTTTTAAAAACTATACAATTGCCAAATTTCGCGCACAAGTTGACGAGCGAAAAAACTATGCTTGAACGTGACTTATTTCAAGACGGTGTGTTAAAAACTAGAATATTCGTGAGAGAAAGAAACTCGTTGAATGTTTGTGCTTGAAGGAGAAGCGACTAACAGAACTTGACTTTCAGCAAGTTTTCGAACAAATAAGAATTTCAACGGAGACATGATACAGAGTAGCGCGATATATGGTTCTTTGAATATGATCATCAGAAGAAAAGTTTGAATAAATTAAGTTAGGTAGCATTTTAGCGAGGAAGAATTTGGAAAAGGTTTTGAAAGCTTGAATAGTGTAAGTATAATTGCTAGAGATAGGGAACATATATGGTGCGCATTTGAAATGTTGTTTGGATGCATGGAGGTCCCACATGAGAAATTCGGTATCCGTACGGTTTAGGCGCTTGTTTCACCTAGACGGACAAGACGGACGGACTCGGTCCAAAGTAGACAAACATTTTACGTTATCTGTCGATTTTTGTGGTAACAAGGACATATACACTAAAACATTGATTCTGGCTACACCTACGTATTCGAGAAAGCAAGTTTATATATATATTAGCTATATTATATATTATAATATATAATTTATAATAATAGTGTGTCTGTGTGAGTAGTGGTGTGTAGTGTGTATGTGTGTGTGTGTGTGTGTAGTGTGTGTGTTGTATGTGTGATTTTATTCAATTTTTGCGTCACCAGCGCCAACGATAAAAGGTTTTTACTGTGGAAGGTTTCTTTTTTTGGTGCACGAATTACGATGCTTTTTCTTTGTTTTACAGGATAAAGGCGAAAAAAGTAAAAAAAAAAAAAACACCTTACTTAATACTAATGTTTTGGGCTGGAGATGCCAGAATCAATGTTTTGTGGGTCCTTGTTACCAAAAAATCGACAGACGGTTAAATGTTTGTCTATTTGACCGTCCGTCCGTCTGTCCGTCTGAGGTGAAAGCTAGCGCCTAAACCGTCCAGCCGAATTTCTCATTAACTGACATTCTCCGAGCGATCGAAACAAATATTCAAATGGATATTTTGATATTTGAAGATACTTTACATGAAGCTTCAAAACCCTTTTCAAAGTTTTTTCAAAAATGGCACCAACTTATTTTATTAAACTTTTTCTTATGATAGCATTAAAGAACGCATAAGAGAATGGTATCATGTTCGTTGAAATCTTTGATTGTTCGAAAACTGCGAAAGTAAATCTTCTGAGTCGCCTCCCTTCAAGCACAAAATTGAAGATTTTTTCTTCATGAAATCTAGTTTTTAAGACACGTCTTGAAATAAGGTCACGTTCAAGCAGTAGTTTTCGTATAATTGTGCGCGAAATGTTGGCAATTGTTAGTTTTTAAAATATTTTTGTCTCAAAACAGCTCCACGATTTCTTTAAAATGTTACCTCGTGAGTATCAAGGAACAGTAAAACTGAAGTACTAGTCCCATTTACGACAAACTCTCCTTATTTTCGAAAACTGCAAAAAGTTAACATTGCAAAACTACAAAAACGAAGGCGGGAATTTTTGGTTTGGACAAACTGTGTACTAAAAAACGTCTCTTTAAAAAGGTCATGTACAATTGTTTGAATAAATGAGTAGAGTTCGCGTGATTTCTGCTTGAAAATAATGTAATTTATAAAAACACATTTTCTTAAATACCGCTACAAATTTTTCCTCAATTTTTGTTCGCGGATAGAATGGACGCTTAAAGAATGGCGAGAGACTCATTTTCGTCGAACTCTCTGAATTTAGTAAAAGAAATGTCTGAAGAATCTGAAAAAGTATGAGCTGTTGTAGCACCACTAGTTTTTAGAACCGATGAGAATTCGAGAATTCGTGTATTAAAAACTTGTAGCTGCTCCATTAGAGACAACTAATTTTGAGTACTCGTCAGTCATATATAGTTTTCCATTGCACACTTGGGTAATTCTGGCTCTTGCTTGTAAAGATTAGTTTTCCAAGTTAGAGGTTTGCTAAATCTAGTTTCGTCGCTGCATGCCTTCTTTGTGCTTCATGACTGGTTTCGGGGTTCATTGTAACGTAACCGTAAACGTAAGAACTGATTTTCGTCAAAGAAAGCTAGAAAATCATTAGACTAATAACTTTGAATTGTAAATTGCGAAATAATACTTCGACCGAATTTTTAGAAAATCAGTGTTTTGTTCCATATTTATTTTTCATTTTCCAACCATCTCAGAAATTAGTATGAAAAGTTGACTTGAATTTAAAATATTTGTGTGGAAGTAATCTATTTTTAAACCTTCAGCATTTTTATTTCAAAAACCCCATAGCGCAATGACAGTAAAAAAATGTGAAAAACAGTTTTGTTGAGCATGAGAGTTGGGTTTCAGTTGCGACGGTGACGAATTTTCGATACAACCTAGAAAAGTATGTCGCATTCAGCCGCTGTGTGGAGAATTCTAGTGGCTACTCTGATCGGCAGTTTTCGGTGGTTTCTGCTATGAACACCAGGTGAATGCTGCAATAGTACCCTGACCAACGGGCCACGAAGTGCGCGCGATCCTTCCTTTTGCTTCCTTGTTCTCTCTCAACCTCTTACTTACACACACTTACACTTTCATGCGCTACACTACTATAAAAGTCGGGAGGCCAGTCCGGAGTTTGAAGCTTATCCCATCTGGCGCGGTGCCCCGCTGGGCATACAGAGTGGCAGAATTCCCCTGCAAGCTGACGTGAAGGTCGACTCCTGATCGCAACATCCAGCTTGAGAAGCACACTGCCATGACCCAAAATAAGAAATTAACTACACTAACAATACTAATGATCACAGCAGTTGACGGGCCCTGAAACATCGATAAATTAATAGTATATTAATTAATTGTATATTTAGCCAGGTCATTCTGCTAAATACGCTTGTATCTGTTGTATGCAAATGTTTATTTATTGATTTTGGACGTGTACCCGGTGCATTGACCAGAACGTAGGGCGTAGGGCGTAGGGCGTAGGGCGTAGGGCGTAGGGCGTAGGGCATAGGGTATAATAGGGCGTAGGACGTATGGCTTAGGGCGTATGGCATAGGGCGTAGGGCGTAGGGCGTAGCTGGGGCGGGGCGCGGGGTGACGCGATGGGCAGCGCGACGCCGGCGGATGTCCTTTGCGCTGCCCGCAGTGCTGTCTGGTGCTGTCCACGGCGCAGGCCAACTCCTTTGTTCAGCCGAGCGAGACGCCTCCTTTACAAGGTGCCGAAAGCTGCGGATCTGGCCGACCGTCCGTGCGACGACTGGGAGACTTCACGGTGTGGGGCAAGTGGGCGACGTAGGCGGCTGTGCTAGGGGCGGAATTAAGATGATGTCATCCTGTCGCACGGCAGTGCCAAGTTCTAACGGTTGAACGCCAAAGTCAAAACCGAGAAAGTGCGAAACGGGATACTACCTCCTAATTCTTTGTGGCAGCAACATGGTATGAGAATATAATTTCATGCCATATTCAAAATACTGTACACGCATTTCACTAATTTCATAAAAAGCATAAGAAGAAAACATTTAAGTTATTCATCACAAATTATGAAATTGATAAACCGAGAGCATAATTTCTACTGATTCACCCGCAGTAGAGAGTATTATAAAAATCTATTGCGATTTGTTTAATGCCGGAGTATTTTCATTTACTTCCCCAATGTCACGATCCACGGACACTCGCCTACTGGTATATGCAGTACGAAAAATGCAAAAGGGTGTTTTGGAAACGTAGGTGTATGTGGTTCGCGTCCATATCTTAGTATAAACATATACATAAGTTCTTGGGTACAGCTCAGGCTGCAAAAATGTGAAGCTACAACATTGTACAGAGTTTCTTTTCCGTCTTAACTGATCATATTTTCACGGACCTCAACCGCCACAAGTGTTAGACAGTAGCGATTCAAGCACCTGTCGCAACATTTCTTTAACCGCGCGGAAACAGCAAAATCCAGTATTTCTGTGGGGCTGATTTTTTTATGTGAACAGAACAGTGCTGTACTGAATGTAGGATTTATTGGCCGGTATTATAAGGACAAGTACATGTGTACATTGCATACATATGTAATATCATTAGGTACTGTAAAAACAATAGCCTACAGTAACATATCTTGTTTCTTTAACTTCATTGTTTTTTAGATTTAATTTTTTTAATTACTCATATTTTGACATACCTTAGACCGCCGATCCAACTTCCGATCCAAAATATATCCTCAATTACTTTTATCGGTAGATTTTGCCGTTTCACTTTAATGTACTCATAATTGTTTTACTACATTATTAAGTTTTTTACAACCCTTCAAGCATTTTATTTTATCAGACAGTTTTCGATATTTTATTCCGATTATTTGCAGAATTTAAAAATAGGCATACTATGAATTCAAGCTATTCCTATCCAAGACAGTTGGTGGTAACACTTCGCTTCCTTGCATCACGTGTGTCAGTGAGTTTAGTTTCTCCAGTTGAGGTTAATAACACGAAAATAATGCTTTAAAAAACTCAAATTAGTATTCATGGTAAACAATAAATAAATATTGATTCTAAGATACAACATTGTTTATTATATCGAATATTTGTTAAAGTTTATTAAGTACAGTCATGTAACGATAATTATTATATGCTATATATGTTAGAAATTATAATTATTATTGCAAGTTTTATTTATTAATAATGCAATGCATACATGATAACTTTACCAATAAACATATTATGAACGTATGCAAATAATGATATGTGATGTATGTAAATTATGTTATAAGATGCATGTAAATAATGCAAACTGTAGATGTGGTCTAAGAATGAGAACTTGCACTGTATCTCAAATTATTTAACACTATTGAGATCGCTGATGACCATTGTAGTTATAAAGCGACCTAAAACAAATAAATTTAAAAAGTATTATGAACCAATTTGTTTATATAATTACAACACTGTATTTTTTTACTCGAATTTTGAATTCTTTGCAGTGAATATCCCACAAAACTGGGTTATTCTCATATAACGATATTAATTTTACGAGCTCATCTTGGCTCCAGAGCTTGTACGAACTGCTCTTGATGAAAAAAAGGTTAAACAATTGCTAGACACTTGTAAAAAGGTTCAGCGACTCCAATCTCCAGACACATTGTCGAACAGTCGAGTGTCAAGGGTCTGCGCCTGTTTACATGAACAAGTGAATTCCGATGTCGCGAAACTTCAATAACTGCCTTGTAACGTATTCCGTGGCTGTTTACACTAGGTAATCCGGACATCTCTTCCTTGAAAAAAGAGTCCCGTGTGAACGCACCTTAAGGTAACATTTTTAGGATCGCAGTGGACTTGTCTTTTACTGATAAAGACCATTACAGCAGAATATATTATTACTAATAAGGAAACGACGGGCTCATTGGTCAGGTCGTTGTCTTATCTGTATGCCGGTCCCGAGGGGTCCAGTTGGAGTGTACTAGATTTGCACAAAAAATGGTAATCAGTATATTCCAAATTATGTACATCAAATGTTTCCGCATTCGTGAGCAAGACACTTGTCATCAAGATGCTTGAAACGCTGTAATGTCATTTCTCGTCTATTATCTAGAATCATTTGAAATCTATTTCAGAAGTAAAATTGACCTTTTTAATGGATATATGGCCAATATTCATTACAACACTGAATGCATATATTTCTCTCCGTGATATTCATCAGTATTCGGTGCCGTGGCGAGAATACTCCAAAGGTTCTTGAGTTCAAACACTTTTTATCCTCGCACTCCAATCGCATGAATCAATGCAAAATGTTTCAGATGTTCATTTCGGTTCATCGCGCGTTCTCTTTTAAAAGACTTTTAATGTCATTGGGAATGAACAAAGCATTCTATTTGTAAGTGGGGAATCCATTATCATATACAGGGAAGAAAAATGTTAAACTGAATTGATTCTGAATCTGGTAAGTAAAATAGTAAAGTCCGTTCATGTCAAAAATGTCTTTCTACTTTTTGAAATCGATTACCGGTCTGAAGATAGCCAATCGTTTGTGGTGCCTGAAATTCCATATAAAGTTAATTACTAATAAATAATATCAATAAAAAAAAAACGTTTCCCAACGATCCAAGAAAATACTAACAGGATCTTCCTTGTTGCTCATCGTCAAAATTACATGACTTCACAATGGCTGTTTCCGTAGATATCTATTTTCTTAGACCGTGTTGGGAATTTAAAATAATATACAATGCTTAGAGAATGGATTTGAAACAAAACTGAGAAGATCTCTAAAGTATTTGAACTAGTGGTACTTCAACAGCACATACTTTTTCGAATTATTTCTAATTGCTCCGCTGTACTTCATAAATCTGCAAAAGTTTTTTTAACCAGCAAACATTTTCTTCCGCGCCTCAGTCAGGTCCTCACCGTGCACTCGCCGGTGCCTTACTCCTACGAAATCGAAATGTAGTGAGCTAGGAATATAGGCTTCTAGTTTTGAAATATAACTTTATACAATTTTTCAATTTTCGAACTTTTTGAAGTTCACTGAAATAGAGGCTAACACAATATTTTTACCGCCCTTTCTCGTAATTTGTATTTCCAATACAAATTACGAGAATTCTATTCGTTTTTAAAAAGAAATGCACATGACATTTTTTTTAAAGAGCTGATGTTTTTAAACAGACTTTGTTTTAGGCAAAAAAACGCGATCTTTAATTTTGTAGTTTTGAAACCATTTATATACTACATAAATTTCATATTAATCTATTGCGGGGTAGCAGCAGAACGTAACCATCTGCTGCACAACACAAAAAATCTCAGGAAGAATCTATACTCCATTTGGAAGACAAATCGGCAACAACTGAATCAAGGAGATTTTATCACAATTTCCGAAGGTTACCTACTTTTTACTCGTTAAGTGATGCTTAATTAATAATTTCAGATTGTGAAATACTTTATTTAAATGGGCAAAATACTTGTTTTCATTGAAAAAAAAGTGTATGTAAAGTGAAGATGTCTTAAAATATTTTCAATTTCAAGCCAAACGAAAATGTTCAACTTGTTTCAAAACTTGAAAAAAAAATGTAAAAGTAAGTTTTGACGGTCGTAATTAAAAGACAAGGGCAGTAATGAATGAAGGCGGAAGATGGTGGCCACTGACGGCCTGGTGATGGTGAGCGTAGGCGCTGCATTCGGAGCGAGGGAAGGAAGCGACGGCGCTCAGCGATGTCTAATCCTCCTCGCGCTGGCGCGGTCCCGCTGCGACCCCGGGACATTTCGAGCGCGCTCGTTTCATAACCCCGTCGAAATAAACGGCGCGAACGCAAAAATTGCTGAAGATGTACGCTTCAAGATAAACATGAATCCAAAATAATGCGACGCACGCAACGGCAACGGTATATGTCGGAAGAAACACACAATCCGCCCTAATTAGCCTATTAATTGAGTGCTTTTTTGTCGTTTGTTGTACCTCCAGAACATTAAAGAGGTTCCGCGCGTGGACAGAGAACTTCTACGAAGTTAACGTAGCGTGCCTTGAATCCCCGCCAGCTCGCCGCATGGGCGGCTGCGAATGTTGTTGCAAGACGGCCGTGCACTCCCACGCACCCAGTCTCGAACCCGTTCCACGGCGATTGCTTTCAATCTTACGCAACAGACAATCTTACATGCTGGGCCGACCGGCGCGTTTCATTTCCAATTCGGCGGAGAGGAAAAAACATTTATTTCTCATTAAACACAATGTTTAATACAAATCTTCCATGAGAAATTTAAGCGAAATAAAAAAGTACCAAACGTAACTAGTGGTTCTCCAACAGCACATACTTTCTCGCATTATTTCTAACTGCTCCGCTATATTATACAGTGCTATTACAACACGCAACAGTGTTTTCAACGAGGAAAAAATATTTTTCGCACCGAGATTCAAAATCAGGTTCTCAGAGCCAACTCGCCGTTACCTATATCACTATACCACAGAAGCGCCGTATGTTTGAACCCAAGCTAACGCATGCAAATGTAATCGTCCTAACTCAAAATGTGTCCAACGTGCAATTTTCGAAAATGCGGAGAATTTGCAAAAATTGGGACGAGTGACATTTTTACCCTCCGTTGATACAGGGGAGGAGAAAATTTAATGAAAATATTTGGTGTTGAGAAATTTTTTAAAAAAAGAGCACACATTTCAAATAAAAATTGCACATAATCTGCTTGTTATCCTCCCCAAAAAAATTTACAAGACCTTCTTTAAAGAGCTCCTTTTTACAACACACTTGTCGAAGGCAAAAATCGCTACCTTCAATTTTGTAGTTTTGAAATATTGTTACAATTTTCGAAAGCACGGAATTCACTGAAAATGGGACTGGCCCTATGATTTGATACATATGAGGAGAAAATTTAAAGATAAAATTCGGAGCGGTTTTTGAGAAAAAATGTTTAAACAATTTAATTGCTCATATTTTGCGCAAAATTACGAGAAAACTACTCATATTAAAAAAAATTGAACGTGACTTAGCCCTACTTAAATATTTGTCTTCCAGTATCAAGGACTCACAAAACAAATTCTGTTTACACCACCTGATAGAGGAAGTGATTTACTATAAATATCAACAGGATTTATCCGCTTTTTCGTTATCAGGACACGGCAATAAGACATTTTCTGCTGAAAATTCGCCGTTTTGCGTCGTACATTTACATTCGTTTTTCTTCTTACGAAGTACTAGAAAGTAAAAATAGCTGAGAATTAGTAATGAAACATGGATCAGATCGCAAATAACTCTCCAATATTAGCACATCGGATTTTGAGTTCGCCGTCGCTCGCGATAATTCAGCCGGCCGCTTAATTTTAAACTCTTTTGCCCGTGATAAGGTCTGCAGTCGTCACCATAAAAGGAGTTTCGTCCTGTTTGGTCTCGTGGGCGACGACAGTTCGGCCCAGGTGTTTGTTCGGATACAGCGCTCGGCGCGTCCCGAGAGATCCCATTTCGATTTGTGGAATACTGAAATGGCAGCGACTAATCAGTCGACTGTAGGCCTTTTTTGAATGTTTTGCGTGGAGAGAGTACACATTCTTGGAGAACAAGCTTCAATCATAATGAATGATAAGCGAATAGCAAACAAATTTTTACATTATGATTTCAATTCACATTACACAGAATATGAAACGTTTGATACCAACTGCCAAAGGGAGAGCCTCACATATTAAATGGGGTTTACACTGCGTGCGACCTGCTGATGGTGAGGACGTCCCTATAATTCTCCTCCCTCTTCTTTATATTTGGGCGCAACTTTTACTACGAATAGAGTAATCCGCAACACGTTGCGATATGACGATCTAATATGAAGGGGGGAAGCGGTGGGCGGGTGCGAAGGGCGGTGCAAGGAAGGACCGGGAAGGAATCGGACTAACTTGTTCTTTCATACTTTTGCAATATTGCATAAGTGTTGAAGTAGTATGTACTGATGAAATGTAGTGTCAGCTATGGCAGATGCTTCGGTCAACTATTGCTTCGACTTTTCCATTTCATAAAGTATTTTCTTACCCTTAACTCTAGTTCACGGCATCAAGGGCGTTGTAAGGGTTCTAATGACTTCGAGCGGCGGCAAAATGCCTGAGGGTTTTTTGTTGCCTGAAATCATTAGAACTAGTTAACGCCCGTGGTACATACATTATTTTATTTTTTAACTAATTTTATTGATTCAGATTGACTTATTTACTAATTAACTAGATGTTAACTTGACTCCGTTTGTCTTTTCATATGTTTTTCCCACAATTCCCTCGCATATTTCTCTCCTATAATTTTCTTTTAAAATTACCTCTCATAATTCCCTCTATATGAGAACATGTAACATCATTCAACTGTATTCATATTTGTCTCGTAACCACGATCCTTTCGATCCAGGTAAGTTATGCAGTGCATATCGTGCTCCGAATTGAAGGCAATAAGAAGCTATCAGTAAAAAATATGCATCTTATCAGTACTAGGACCTGGAACGTATACTTAACAATGTCCATTTTTAAACAGAAATAATACAGTAAAATGAACAGAAATATTCCGCCTGAAACATTCGCTATTTGTTCCTTTACCTTATTAAAAACATTTCACGTGTACCCTTTTATCTATGAAGACAATAGTGGTAAAATATAAATGACATTATTTAGGTACGCTATTGTGGGCAACTTTTAAATTCAATAGCAACATGGCAACCTATTATTGTCCTGTTTTAAATATTGTTTTTAATGAAATCTCAAAAATAGGCACATATATACAAAAGATTTTAAGTACACCTGAATACAGCAAAATATATACTCTAAATAAATTATTACTATAAAAACTCGTTAACTTGGCCCTCAAATGAAGAAACTGGTAGGCTAATTTAATGTTTGATGTATACCAATTTATTAGCGATTTATTTGTAACGTACAGTCTCTGCACACATGGGAACCATAGTGATCTTCTCAATTTGATGTTATAAAAATAATCAATGAAAAACTGACTGTCTTGTGATTTGAAAGATCATTTTTAGTGAATTTTGGTTTTCTTGTTTTTTATTAAAATTTTCCAGACAATATTTTGGATTAATGCTACTTTATCTCCGTAAGTTACAATTTGCAGAGCAGTTGAATGAACGTTGTAACCTTGCACATTCGTTGTAGTTAGTCTCTCAATTTGAGGGAAGCGACGGAACTCAGCGCCTAAGAAAGGCACGCGGGCGCCCCTTGCAAGTATTCGCGAGTGCATTCGGGAGCGAGTGTCCTGAGGTGGTGTTGCGACGAGAGAGACGCGTCAGACGCGTTCAATGTACTCGCGGGTGCGGGCGGTCATTGCGCGAAAGTGGCGGTGGCGGCGGCGGTGGCGGCGGCTATGAATAACGGCGGGCGAAAATACACAGCGTCCT
>BOPP01000242.1:186036-198763 GCA_017312745.1 Gryllus bimaculatus
GGGCGGGGGCGCGAGCACGAAAACAGCGCTCGTGAACGCGGCCCATGAAAGAGGAAGGACAGCGGCGACGGTGGGACGGGCAGCAGGGCGGCTGCCAACGCCGACCTTGCGCTCGCCCGGCCCGCCCCCGCCCCCGCTTCGGCTCTCGCACCGAGGAGCGCGTCCGAAACAAGCGACTCGGCGATATTATAATGTGGGCAACACGGCACGGCGGAGAACGAGGAACGAGCAACGGGAATTAGAAAGACTTCCACAGACTTCACAAACCTTTCGCAGATTCAATTCTAAAGTCGCTTCATTCCGAAAAACACGACAGTGGACAGAAAGAAAATAAAAAGTTGCGTAACAAATGGAAAGAAATTTAACATATCAGTGCACTTCAAATTATATACGTCGGTATTCATGCAGTGGAATGGATATTAAGTGAAGTAAACGAATCGCTGAAAAGGGGAAAAACTACTACATGTACGAAGTACCATTAATGTTTTTAAAAATCAAATGAACTGTAACAAAATGAAATGCAAGCACAGGCAAAGAGGAACGGGTAGAGCCGACCACCGCCTTTCCACACCTCTAATGAAATTAAATGCCTGTGCTGCGCGCGCGGCACTAGCGCATGCAGTGTTCACAAGCTTTCCAGGCTGCCAACGCCCGTGCACTACTACACGACTGCACCCTGACACGTTTTGGGCAGCCCTGAAATGCAGCATCCGGGCGGCTGTTCCTCTCGCTCCTCGCCCTCCACCGGAGCTTGCCCTGCTCCTCGCTCCTTGGCTACGGGACAGGCGTGGGCAGCGGCACGCGGGGGACGAATGTACCGAAATCGATTACAACAACACTCTCGTGGCACGTTTCACTTTTCTCCCGCGATGTATTCGAGAATTCCTGAGGCTGATCCTCATTGTCTACACGTTTAACGATCAAAGAATATCTGAATTCTGTTTCCAATATATGAGGAACAACAGATAAAAAAACAACTATTATCTGTAGGAAAATATGCTTAATTGGAATTAAAAATTGCAAGATTTAAATACAGTTTTAAAGAGGCCGTATTAGTATAATTAACGTTATCTTATGTGGTACTATTTTTTTTGCCAGTCTTCTATGAACATAATTTTCTATACACGATTTACCTACGTACAGAAACTTTTAAAAACATAAAAATAAAATGTTTCAAATTGAATTTATGTGAATTGCAGATTTACTAATGTCGACATATTGTTCCAAAAGTATAATTTATCTTAGCAACTACGTTATCCACGGGGTAAACTAGATTCAGTCTCATCATATGATGCCAAGAAGAATCGATATCTTTTTACTCGCCACCCAAATCGCCTGCAGTGAAAATGAGCCCATCAACGCCGAATATGTTCTATTTGAAAAGACATGTTTTTCCTAAAACAAAGTATTACTCGTATTTATGTGTCACAAATTCAAAACCGTGTTCAACGGCAGGCCTTTTTTATACACATACATGCTTTTCAATGTAAATTAGTGATACAACAGCACATATTATGCGAAAAATACTCACATTTTCAGAACATTTTACATGTAATTATTTGAAAATTTAATTTTAGAATATAATATTTCATTAAGAAAGAAATCAATATCTCTAATTTTACAGCTGTATAAAGATGCAGAAGAAACTGTACTTTTGATATTTTCGAAAATTCAGAGAATTCAACAACAATCAGAAATACCTTATTTTTATTAGAGTACTTTGCTATTTTAGAGAAAAATTGTAAGAAAAGAATTTGAGCCATTTTTGAGAAAATATGGAAATATCGTTGAGGCTACACCTAAGGTACACCCCATTATTTGATATATTCGTTTCAAACTCGCAGATCATGAAGTTCGGGGAATATCAATTTAGAAGAATATCCTATGGACAGTTTAGCTGCTTGTGGTGCCCACAGTCGGAGGGACGAGCAGAAACACGTTTCGCCGTAAACAAAATTTTATTTACACATTGTAGCTTTTGGTCCCACGATAGGTGATCACAACGAATTCTAAGAAGTAATTTACTATATTGGAGCAAGAATAATCCACTTTCTCGGCGTTAGAGACCCACAATATCAGTTTCTTGTCGAAAAATAGCGTCTTTTTCTGCAGCATTACAATACTTTCTGTTTACTACGTAGACCCTAATAAGCGAGAGAGTACAAATTTAGTCATAAAAATTATCTACAAATTTGAAATGGTCAAGATTGTTTATTAGCTCTGAAAATGAGTACTTCTAATTTATTCCACATTTTAAGTACAAAACAAATCAAACATCGCAACGATAACCTCTCTATTACTACAATACAGTGATTCTGAATGATATGTACAATTTTGCAGCCTAAAGAAACTTTGAACAGCTAATGAAACCTATTTTACTCTGCCTCAAGTTTGGTAATAAGGCACGGTAAAATGCAAAAGAGATGTTATTTTCAAAACTGAATGACCAAATACAACAGTAATAATCCTTCCTGGAACTTAACTGAATCAGGAATTACCATTAAAAATATTTGTTGTTTAAGATGTGCAATATATATTTGTACTATTAGTACTAAATAAGTAGTACTAAATGTATTAGTACTAATAGTAGGAGTAGTAGTAGCAGTAGTAGTAGCAGTAGTAGTAGTAGTAGTAGTAGTAGTAGTAGTAGTAGTAGTAGTAGTAGTAGTAGTAGTAATAGTAGTGGTAGTCGCAGTGGTAGTCATAATTGTAGTCGTGGTGGGTGTAGTGGTAGTTGTAGTGGTAGTGGTAGTGATAGTGATAGTGGTGGTGGTAGTGGTGGTGGTAGTGATGGTAGGAGGAGGAGGAGTAGCAGTAGTATATTATTACAATAGTAATCAAAGGGACCATTTTGCAAAAGAACGCAATCATACATTCTTTTTGTTAAATGTACATGGTTTCAGACTTTTGTTTTAAGAATGCTTCAACTCATATATTATGACGTACGCATATTTTTTACCAATTACATACACTGTTTCTTTAACATATTTTCACCAATTACTTTAAACGCGCTGTGACTCCTGGCGTGAGAACGTATCTGAAGTAGCCCACTACCTTCGCCGACGCCAAGTCCAACGTCACTGTGAGCGGTCGCGGCAGGTGGCTCGCCCCGCAGCCTCTGTTACGAGACAGCGGCGCGCTCTTGGTGGGTCTCACGCGGCGGTCTGCACTGGCTTGCAGCAAAACAAATGTATGTCCCATTGTCAAACACGAAGACGATAATTAACGGTAATTGACGCGAAGTTTACAAACATCTATTTGGAAAATAACATAATGGGATTCGAGGAACGCATAAAAATGAACTCATGATATATTCAGGCAATGTAACTCACAGCGACAACGTGATATGCAACTGAGACTGGCACTTAACTATCAGAAACTCATCGCAGACGTTCAAGCGGCCAGTGGAGATAGTCGCTATTTAATAGATGTTACCAAGCAATGGAAACATATTTACAGCAGAAGAGAGAAAAAGAAGCTGAGACTACGACGATCCTTGTATTTTATTACGGTAACAGAGTGTAAGTTATGAGTCAAAACACAGTATATCGGGAAGAACTATACCAACTTGTTCATGCGCATATCGACTTTAATCTCAAGAAAAACATATTCCGATATTTCTGGGTTTACTAAAAACGCATTTAACAGTGCTCGGAAATGGTCAAGTATAGGATTGACATTGCCAACATTAATGAGGCGTAATACGTAATCATACCATGTACCTACCAAATACATTCCAAATGATACAGTTAGCGACTCTCAAAACAATCTGAGCAAAAGTCAACTAAAGATGAATACGTAGTTTTGCGGTTTTACTTTCTCGCCCTTACATCGTACGAAAAGAAATAATTGTAATCGTGCGCAAAATTGCGTAGTTTCGGCACACAAACGCTTATTGCAGGGTTCTGGTAACGTAAATGTGAATAAATCTTGTTCATGTATATATAGTCTAACGCATTGGGTATATGGGTATTGGGAGTCATTGATACCGAAAAATTGATTGACGGCAAAAAGTACGTTAGTCCCTACGTCCTGGACCCTCAACTTTTCAGCGGATTCTCTCCAAAATCGATATTCCTGCATTGATTTAAGTGAACTTAGGGCCTTCCGAATTTGAAACGATATTTTAATATTCTGAAGCGTCAGAGGACAAAATTCAATTACAATATATGTTGCCATTTTTGAGAAAACTTTGAAAATGTTTTTAAGGCTTCATGTAAAGTACTATCCAAAATCAAAATAATCAAAGTGAAATGAGATCCTAAAGAAAGGTCTTGGACAGTATATTTGAAACTCGTGGCGCTAAAATAAGACCTGACCTGTACATGAAAAGTACTTAACTTTTCAAAAATTGTACCTGACCTTATTTCAAAAACCATCTATAAGGAACAGAACTCATTGGGGGGGGAAAAAGTATCTAACTTTAATATTTTAGTTGTAGGAAGACTCCAAAAAATTTTTGTACTTTTGCAGTTTTCACAAAATGAGAGTTTTCAACGATTATGAGATCTGCACCATTCTCTTAAACGTCATTAGAACAAAATTTAATGATAAACGATGGAGTCATTTTTCTTTTGGAAAATTGGAAAACGTGCCAGAGGCTTCATTTAAAGTAATTAAAAAATAATTATTGTATTAATTAAAATTATAATATCGTTTTCAAATTCAAGGGGTCACGATATCAGCCAGATCGATTGGAGAATATCAATTTTGGAGATAATCGGCTAAACGGTTTAGCTGCTGGCGTTGTTCACACACGGACGGACAAACGTTTTGTGTCATTCTATTTTTCAGTATGGAAGACCCACAAAACATGTATTGTTGATACACATGTGATGGAGGATTTCCCCCCCTAAATTTAGCAACTGAATATATCCACTATTTTGTTACGCAGGTCTTGTAATAAGTTTTTTCTGCCAAAAATTCGCCTTTTTTCGCAGCATTACATAACTTCCTCTCTACTCCGAATGGAGAAAGAAAAAACGAGTAGTTCACGCGTAATTTCTGATTGAAGTAAATGCAAATTATACCAAAAATTATTTTTCTCAAAAACCTATCCATCTTTCTCATATTACTTCTTTCTCGCACTTACTTCGTAAGAAGAGTAAATTATGTAATCCTGCGTCGGAAAATAGCAGATTTTCACCAGGAAAATACTTATTTCCGGGCCCAGGTGACGAAAACGTCGATAGATTCTGTTGCAGTCTTAGTAAACTTACTTCCTCTAACTCGTGATGTACCCAGAATCCATGTTTTAAGAGTCCATGATACCAAAAAGTCGATGATATAATCACAGGAAAATAGGAAGCACATATCGATGTAATCAAGACAACTTTGCGTTAAATTATCTTAGTTCATCTGTTTAATGTGCTGCACCTGTAAAGTAGTGATTTATTCATGTTTGTTTCTTTTGTAGAATTAAGAAATGGCTATTGTTGCTTTCTGTTTGTTAATAAACACTTCACAATATTATAACATTTTCTTACGCTAGTAACGGTTCAATATAACGTACCGCACACCACTGTTGGGTGGCCCGAAGTTCAGTTCCAGTATGAAGCAATTTTCACTTTCTAAACAATAATTTTCCTTAGGTGGAATACTCGGACGGGTCCAACTGTTTTTTTCTTATTCTCTTCCCAAGAAATGCTACCGGGGAAAACCTTTTTTAATTTCGCAGTCAATAGTCATGATGTCTCAATAGTACCATTCACTAAATTCTACATAAACGTTTCACGTAATTCAGTTCTAAAATTTTATATGAAAATCTCAATTCATAATAGCACTTTTTTTATCAATATAATTAAACTCATTGCCAGATGGGAACGACAAAAAATCTTTTCTTCTTTGTTTCATTTCTTTCCGTAAAACCAGTATATTATGGTCGCGGGAAAAGTAATTAGCCTACTAGAGTTCGTGGCCAGAGACCGTGGCTAGAGTAGCGTCCAAAGAAACTAACAGGAGTTTAAGACGTAACTTTTGTTCAAAGTGCCCCAGAGTGGCGACATGTCACTGAGTAATTGTCAAGTGGACTGAGTTGAATATTGTTTCCCCAAATGTAGCTCTATTAATTCCCATTTCCTCTATTTAAGAAATTATTCTTTCAGATGAAATAATACATCAAAGAAAATATTCATTAAAATGAAAAATTACATCAATCAAATTTCAAATTTCCTAATAAGATTAAAATTAAACATTTTGTATCGAAAGTATCTTGATTTTGTAATATTTTTACTTAAGAATGCAATAATTGCATTAACTTCCTACAATCACGTTGGGAGGCTTAATAGACAAAGCTTCTTGTTTCTTAAAAGAGCTTTTCACCCTTCTGCAAAAATTGTTAATTTATAGAAACTTGTTAATTTATTTCACTTAATTGTTATATCAACAAATAACTGATTGATTTTATAAAATATAACACAACACGAAAATAAGGAAAGAATTGGTAATTCAAAAATATTCAAGCTTTTTGAAAAACTGCTTACAAGGGATAATGTAAAAAGAAGAAAATAGTAATAAGTAGCAAAGAATATTTAAAAAATACAAATGTTGGTTGTTTGATATAAGAAAGCTAGAAAACTTTTTTTTCGTATGAAGTCACTCTTCCCAGCCTTGCGCCACTGCAGCATACGCATCCCTCTCTGGATTTCGAGGGGAAATAAAGCGGAATCAGGGGAAGTTGCTCGCGCCCGCAGGAGCGCCTGCTTTCCCAAGCGGACAAGTAGCTCCTACTGGCGGAGAGTGACAAGCTCAATACATGTTCCCACATTCAAACAAAAGTGCACATTTCTTATTATCGTATTGATGTCAGGTAAAAATGTAATACTTTTCAATAAGCATCATTGTAAAACTTATTTTACCTTAAAACTGTTTTCCTCGGTTGAAATTTAAAAACAAATGTAGACAAAAATTCGTTTATTTATTGAATGTGATATTCTTTTTATAAATATTGATTCATTAGAATGTAGATAAAATTCATTATATTCCTTTGCAGTGACACCGTATCCGATTTTAACACCATTACAATGTGGTAGAACCGCTAGTCATGTCGGTTTTGGCAAATCTGTTTACAGTGACAAACTTCCATTGTCACTGCCATTGCTGCCATTGCTGCGAAAACGATTGACGAGAAGGCAGAGCGGTTTGAGGGTAACGCGAAAAGTAATTTTAGGGGTCTATTTTGAAGTCGTGTGGAAAGGATGGAGTATGCCTACTCCGGCTCACAATATCGCAGCGCGTCTCAGACTTGGAAGCGCCGGCGCCGAGTGGGCAGCCACCCAGCCACCCACCGAGAATAACCCGCGCCCCGTCCCCTGGCCTCACCGCCTGTTGTCCGTCGGCCGCAGGGGCTTCCGGCGGCTGGCAAGCCATCCCTTCTTCATTTGAAGTATTTTGGTTTAAAAACGAAACTTTTACTGTTCGATATGAAAATACCTTCGCTTTGTAAAGAGATCACGACAAGTTTTGCGCACCGTAAAAAAATTCTACGAAGATATACCTACCTGTACCATTTACTGGGTGCATTTGCTGCCCTATTTCCTCTTCTGAACAATTTGTGTTGGGCCTCTTAACTTGTCTGATTGAAGACTGGGTCATTGATATCTCTCAAAAAGTTTATCAAGAGACGATTTTGTTTCAAAATATATCTTTTCGATCGACTTTGCTGTCTTTAAAGAATAGGGATACAATTATCGCATAATATTTTAGAAACAAGCCTTCCCAAGTATATGTGTCAATAAACGACAGGTGAAAGAGCATTCTGTGAACACGAGTAGATACTGAAATGGCATTTTGTGTGCTTGAGTGAGAATATATTTTTACATAATTAAGGAGGCGGAATTGAACATGCCTTTGGGGGAGCGTGCGATTATTCAGTATGGTTTTCTGTATGTTTTACCTGTAATGCTAGTTTTAGTAACTGAGGATTCTGGGAGTATATGAGCGGTAGAGTGGACTAATCATCAAAATTGCTATTATCGTTTTTTTGTGCAAGTGCAATCTTTAAGCAACCCTTTGCAATTGATTGCTTGATGGCGACACTACACTACTTTTACCATATTGCATTTGGCGCACTCAGTTGTAAGCAAAATGGACTAACCTATGTCCACTTTGTTGCTAACAAGAGTACGCATTTTTGTACCTACATATTGGCATTCAGTAATACAAAATGCTAGGAAGAAAAATCCGAGCACAGGGATTCAAATAACCTAATCCGACTTTGTTCAGAAACAACTACCAAGAACTATCAAGGTACAATACTTGAACGAAATATTACAAAAAGGAAACAATCTGAATCTAAAACTAAGGTGGAGGGGTTGAAAATCCATTGGCAGAGATTTAGAAAAAAATATTCTAATAAAATTCAATATAGATATTCAAATTAAGGCATTGTTAATTTTGAGACACATCAGTAGAAGTAAAATCATTTACAACAGAAAATGCACTGCCACTCTTATATCCCACTAGCAATATCATCAGTGAAGAAAAAATAAAGGATCTTACTGGCCTTAATTCCTTTCGTATGTCATGATTTTTACAACAATATTCAATCATCGGTACAGGCCCCTGGTGGTGAACTACTAACCGCTGACTTGCTGGAGTTTTGTGAAATATTCAAACCAATCTTTCTCCCATTTCCTCCATGGTGGTTAGTCTACTTTGCCGCTCATAGTCTCATATTATGTCAATATTTTGAAAGTTTGAGAATAATGTCACGAATGGCTAACACTAGTTTTAGGCCTCTTCGTCAGTGCTGATTTCTTATTGATGAGTTCTTGCTAGATTACTATTTTTTTAATGCAATCTTTTCTATAATTTATCATTTATGTCGGTAGTTGGGGCTGCATGTATCTAAACATGACTTGCAAAGATTAGTGAAGATCTCATTAGTGATTTGTAAATAATTTAGCTGCGTTGAAAGCGAAGTAAAGCTTTATGAGTTAATATGTTTGAAACGTTTTATGTATGTCTTGTTTACTGTGTTGATGAGGGGGTTTTCAAAATTATTTTACGACTTATGTGATTCCTAAGTACTTAATTAAGGTATGTTTTGTTAACCACAATATTAATTTATTCTGGAAGAGGTAGAAAAAGTTGGTAATGTTGGATTTTGGAATGTGAAAATCTTTGCTTCCGGCTTTGATACGTCAATTTTTATTCTTCGCATTTCTGTTTATAATGAAAAGCAATTACGCCATTATGTAATTGATCATGTGCGCAGATATCGTCATGGAACGTTAATATTGCCATGTCATCAGAAACTAATGCTATAATTATGGAATATGGCTGTGGGTTACCCGAGAAGTTATGTTGAAAAGGAGGAAAGAGAGACAAGAGTCTTGCGGAACCCTCATCGATCGCGGCCTACAACCAAAGGGGAGGTCAACTACATATCTGAACATTTTGTTCATTAAAATTTCTATTTACATACGAAATATTTCACTAGTAAAAAATAAAACATGCTTCAAAGATAATTACATTTTAATGTTAATGATCAATTAATAAATACAATTGATTTTACGGGTAACCATTTAGTGATACTAGGTGGCTTGGAGAGCCTCGTCCCCAAATGTAGTACAATTCTCTCAAATGTCAAATTAAAAGTCAAGAAAATATCAAGAATTGAACATATTTACGGAAATAACATTTTACAGTACACAAGGCTCCGGGGTTCCTTCAAACTTTGCAGAGATACTATCGACCTCCAACCCCGAGCATACACCTATGTAGAACCCTTGCGTTTATTACGCATTGCTTTGAAGGTGTACTGTTAACTTAAATGTTAAGTAAACACTTAACATTTAACTTTACTGGTTAGAAAGTTAGATATTGTGATTTTCCAGTTCGTATCATTTGACAAAAAAATGATGTAGGTACATCTCTGCAAGTACGCTGATCATGTAGTAGAACTTTTTTCTGCACAAGAAAATTACTAATGTGCGATGACGACAACGGAAGTTCCTTTCAACTAGAATTGGCTACTATTTGGATATAGGATTTATTATTTCCTATTCTTTAATTTCTTGGTATAAATTTGATTATTTTTGATATTTTGTCTAGTTTATTTGTAATATCTGATCATGCGGTTTGCCAAAACCATCTAGCTAATGTTCTCTTTTCATTAGATTCAAAAATGGCATTCTACATTTTAAACAGTAATTTCAACAATATCCAAATAGTCAATAACATCTTTGATATTCGATTAATTGGTTAGTGGAATGTATTAGTGGAAAAAAATAGTGTAATCCGTTCCGTTGTATACAATTAGGCAAAGTGACATGATTTTTCATCTAACCAAAAAGTTCAAAATAGTTGAATTTTGCAATGCGAGTGTGATGTAATATTTGCTAATGACAATTATTATTGCCACGGACATCAGCCTCCTCCTCTTTTCGAAAGAACGATGTTTTATCGGAATGAGGTTCGTTCGGCTCTCACAGAATTCCTTTCAAGAGTATTCCTGCTTCTTGGTACATGAAAACACTATGCATTCAATTACATGAAAAATATTCATTTACAGGTAGATAATTTAGATGTAGTTAATTGCAATATATGGCAATTGTAAAAATGAGTTCCATGGTCATAAATTTATCCTAACCTTAAATTAATGAAATCCAACCACCTCGTTCACATAATACAACAAAATGAGAGACCAATTTGTATTTTATTTGTCATAGTTGATGCACAATTTAGCTTCACGATACATTCAATATTCGTAATACAGATACGATTCGTACTTCATACATGGATTACATGACAATAAAATTGCACAGGACAAAAAAATATTTCCTGTAGCAATTATAATACACAATAAATAATTATCAATGCAATTAGGAATATCAAGAGGTTTCGCATGCGATGATCAATTTTATTAAGTCACCTCTTCTGTTAACTCACCATCGGCAATGCACTCAATAGGCAGGATACTCACCTGGAAGAAAGAAAAAAAATTAGAAAAATGCACACCACGATGAAAAATTGACTTGCTAGGTAGAGAGAAAGCTTGGAGAATTTTTAATTATAAATAAAAGAGGAAAAATAGTTCAATAGAAAATGCATATTAAGTAAGACAGAAAGAGTAAAATATCACATTGGCACGTCTGAGAGTAACAAGAAACTTGAAACTTTATTCACTGTATGCCAGACAGAATCACCGTAGAATGTTACAATTATTTCTTCTCCAGTTACAATGTCCGGGAAGATCATTTGTATGTCACTTTAAGGGTGGAGTACACGTGGACAATACAGTGTAATAACACGAAACCAAAACGGAATTGAAGTGTAAAAGGAACAGAAGGCGTAAACCATGCTACGCGTTTTCGATTCCTCGTCGGTGCGACGAATGCTTTGAAGGATTTGATGACAAAAAGGAAAAAAAAGCAATGCCCTGACCGCGAAGGATCAAGACGAGGCAAAGTCACGCGCAGAATCCAGTCACAAAAACTTTGTTCATGAATGTTATCTTTCGTCTCTGAACACTCACAAATATTCGTCATCTTTCATCCATTCGTGAAATAATTAAGGGCGCGTCCAGCGTCGCGATTATCGCCGAAAGTGTTTACTTAAAACCATTCCGTGTTTGCTGGAGGCGGGTAAACGAATTATCTTCCCCTGAGGTGCATGGCCCGGGGCTTGAGGAGGGCGGCCGCGGAAAGCTCACCAGCGCGCGGATCGATGCAGGCAAGGGGCGGCGGCGCAGGGTCCGCGAGTTAAGAGCGCTACCACTTAAACGCCTCAAGATAGCGATCTTCAATTCCACACGTCTGCTTACAGCCGGCTGCCACTCCGCAAGGCTTATCAGATAACGAGCGAATGGCGCCCCATTAGGATGCAAGTGTTCCAAATCATTGCTGACACCCGAGCAAGTGGACTTTCTCGATGTAAAGTTCTCCGGGGAGCCGATGCAACGAAGGAGAGCGCTGCTAGGGCGGAGGCTCCCCGCGAGGGGCGGGGCGAAGAGTTGCGGGTGACAGCGCGCGGGACGAGGCACGCGGGCGGGGGCGGGCAAGGCGGGGAACGGGGACTTCGGCCCCTTGGTCGCGGGACCAAGCCCAATTCTTCCCCCAAGAGAGCTAAATCGGCCTTCAGGTTTTACAGTCAAGAGCTAGGATTACCGTGTGAAAGGAAGTCTTTTTGGTTTTCATTGTTTGCAGTAGAGAGAATGGGATGAGCGCGGCGGAGACTTCGTCAAACGTCCATCAACTTGTTCTCGCGCAGAGGTCCAGCCGCTCTGTGTGAGCGCCGCTGCACTGGCGAAGGACAGAAAGAGAGCTACAATGGCTCTACAAGTGTGATTGCGATGGAGCTGCTAGGGGGCCGTGTGGGAGCTAGGAACTGGCTGCAAGGGGGAATACAAGACAGCTGCCATAGCTCTACAAGTGTAGTTGTAATGGAGCTGCTAGGGGGCCGCGTGGTAGCTAGGAACTGGCTGCAAGGGGGACTCCAAGAGAGCTGCAATGGCTCTACAAGTGTAGTTGCGATGGAGCTGCTAGGGGGCCGTGTGGGAGCTAGGAACTGGCTGCAAGGGGGATTCCAAGAGAGCTGCCATGGCTTTACAAGTGTAGTTGCGATGGAGCTGCTAGGGGGCCTCCTGGTAGCTAGGAACTGGCTGCAAGGGGGACTCCAAGAGAGTTGCAATGGCTCTACAAGTGTAGTTGCGATGGAGCTGCTAGGGGGCTGCCTGGGAGCTAGAAACTGGCTGCAAGGGGGACTCCAAGAGAGCTGCAATGGC
>BOPP01000242.1:199823-232289 GCA_017312745.1 Gryllus bimaculatus
CTCTACAAGTGTAGTTGCGATGGAGCTGCTAGGGGGCCGTGTGGGAGCTAGGAGCCGGCTGCAAAGGACGCATGAGTGTCGTTGCGAAGGAGCGGGGGAGCTGGGAGCAGCGAAGGCAGCTGGGTGCGCCTGAGGCTGGGCGGCGGAGGGCGGTGCGCCGGTGTGTGCGGTGGCGTTCGCGACATGGCGAGGGCCCACTTCGCGTGCACCTAATTGTTTCTCTTCCACTGCCCATAAATTATCGTCAGCCGGGTGAAACAGAGCTGGCGCTACCTGCGCCCTTGCGCATGCTCCGCCCGCCCTCGCGCCCCCCGCGCCCCGTTCACTCACGCCGCATCGATCGCTTTGGCAAATTATATACAGGTGGCTCACCGGAGCAACTGGGCGTAAACCAGGAGGCCCGGCTTCGATTCCCGGTCGGGCAGAAGCCTTGGGACAAATTTAATTATAAAGATTACGTAGGACGCGTGTCTTACGCACTAAGAAGATTACATCATGGAAACAATTACTGTGTGGTACATATTTGCGTATTTTTGTAACTGCCGTCTACAAGTCGCAGATAGGTGACAATTAATACACTTTCTTCTATGAAATGACTAGATCTATCTCCACATTTTTATGTAATTTAATTATAAGTACTTGGTCAATCTTGTCATTGGGATCCATCCATGTAATACAGGTTTTATTAAAACTTTGGGAAAATTGTATATATACAATATAATCATTGGTTTGAGGATAATTTGCTTGATAACAAAGTGTCCCTTTACTATTATTATTTATTGCATAAATATAATTTTTTATTTATTTCAATTAATAGCGATTCGAAAGTAATGCAAATATTGGCGTTATACAGTTGTTAAAGAATCTTAAGCTTTTTTAAAACAAATTGTTCTCACATTCTGTTGACTTTGTTTTTGAGATTTATTTGCGGATGTCTGGCCTGTAAAAATTAGGATGAAGGCAAATCTGTCCTGGCAGAAAAATAGTCATTGTACAGTAAATAAAACTAGTTTGTAATTATACAAACTAGTGGAGCACCACTAGTTTGTATAATTACTTGTTTCAGTTCTAAAGCACAGATTTCTGGAAATCGTCATGGGATGTTCACAGGCCACAGTAAATCTTCGTACAGATACTAGTGCCAAAGGAAAATTTATTGTACATAACATAAATTTTACAGTAAATAAAACTAGTGTTGCTACAACAGCACATACTTTCTCGAACTTAGTAACCGTTAAGTAATATTATAACATCGCAATTACGCTTTGTATTTACACAGTCATAAATATGAGCCAGCGGCGGCGGCGATGGCGGTGTGGAAACTGTCGCTTTTGCCCGACGTTGCCATTACGGCGTTGTTAAAACAACAATGGACTATTCGTTTGAAGCATAATTTCACCCACTAATTTTGATGGCGCTGGCAACTAAATGCAAATGAAAAGTCTATAATAGTAATTATTATATACTCTGATATTGCATTATCCTTCAGATCTCCCTGTTTTAAACTGAGAGAGATACTCAGGTTATCAACCGATGTCACTACAGTCCCTCTGTCCGGGAGGTCCTTGGTTCGAGTCCCTACAGTGGCAAGATTTTCGACACCTGCTTGTTATGTAGGGCGAATTCAGTCGCTCTCTGGACGAGAATTCTAGCGGCCGGCTGTTCTGATCGATAGTTTTCCGTGGATTCTCCCAACAACACCAGGCGAATACCGAAGCAGTTCCCTAACAAACGGGCCACGGAACGCGCTGTGCGCGTGTTTTCCTACCTCTTCCTTGTCCTATCCTCTCCCCTTACACTTACATGCACATCACTACACCACACGGCGGGAGAGCGGTCGGGAGCTTAGAGTTTGTCCCGGCTGGGGCGGTGACTTGCAGGTGAGAGACACCTGGTAGGGGAAAACCCCGCTAGCCGACGGTAGGTCGGCGCCGGATCTCACCACCCAGCGGGGGGAGCCCACCTCAAGTTTCTGAGCAAATCATACACTACACTTACGGGTCTAATGACGCACCTCCCCGGAATCACTAACAATCAATCCTCGTTTTAACATATTATTATCGTAGTCTTTAAATGTAATGCTAAAATCTCCATACACTTCCTTATGCAAATTTCCTGGAAAATCGTGAGAACTAATCACATTTCAAACGTTACGTATTATAATACCGCAATTTCTGTCTATTGTAATATATCTCAGTTATCACTTGTAAAACATTACAAATCGTAGATAATTCGGTATGAAAATCCATTCTTTTAAAGATAATATATCAACACAAATTCGACAATTAAATTGAGTTTCGTACAGATTTAACATCTCCCAACAATAAAAGAATTTTCAGGGTTTCCTTCTGCTATGGTGCTTATTCAAATCTGATATATTCTGAAAAAGTAGAAAATAGAGCGCGTAGATTCAAATTAGGAAACTCGAAAATACTCTAAGCATCTCATTAAAAAAATGTACATGGCATACACAGATTTCCCTCAACACAAAAACTCTATAATGAATTTGCAATGACTTCTGCAACGTTAATATATTATTTTGTTATTTAAGGTCGCATCATCATCTAGGTCAGTGGCAACCACTATTGCACTTAACGTTATGGTAACTGTGAAGATGACATGATATGGTGACGGTAGGGGGTGAAAGGACGAACACAAATACAGCTATACCCGAGGCGGGACTCGTACCCGCGATCCCTTGGTCTGCACTACTGCCTTAACGATCTTGGCCATCCGGACCGGCATTTTGAGGGTTGCAATTTTCGGACATAAAGAGAGTCGAGACCAGCACCATTTTCCGGTTTTGTTCTACTACATGCGAGGAAAAAAATCAAAGAAAACAAGCAGCTTTTAAGAAAATAATTGTTTAAAATTGTTTCAGAATTTTCAATGTTTCAGGAAACGTCACTCAAAAACTACTTCTATTTTAGAAGAATTGTACATAACATCATTTCAAAATTTGTTTTTGATGAACAGACTTCGTTAAAGAAAGAGTTCTATGTTTATTATTCATCAACAGACAGACGTTTTGTCGTCAGTCGATTTTTTGGTATTAAAGACCCACAAAACATGGATTCTGACTACACAATGTGTTAGAAGTAATTTACTACATACAGGAACAACATTCACTCAGTGTTGCGTTGCGAAGAACTAGCAGCAGGTTTTTCCTGCCTGATCTTTCTAATGCTTTCTCTATACTACGTAAGCAATACGCGAGAAAGTAAAAACTGAGTTCAATATTTGAAAATAACTTGGTTATTTAATTCATGGTATCATTGCGAATGGATGTAGCTGAACTCTAACATTTGACGTCTTTCAGAGCAGTATATTTAAGAAAAACCGTCCGAGGAGCATTTACCTTCATTAATGATGAAAAATTGTGTTTGCAATGATAAACTGTTAATTAGAAGAACTTAATATTTCGCCCTCCCTAACTGTATACATGTATACTATATGTAGAAAACGGATATAAAATCATCTCCTGGGAGTATATGCCAGCGCTAAGCACTCGCGCAACCGAGGCGGTAAACGGCGATCTACACCTGCTGCCATCAGTTGCAACTCACGGTTCGTTCCATTGGAAAAGGGTGTGGGGCCATTGGAAAAGGACGAACAGTGCCAAAAAAAATCTTCGAAAATTAACAAAATTAACGAAGGGCACACAAATTCTAGAACAAATTAGCGAACGTCTAATTGAATTTTTTTGTCCTATTTCTGGCACAGGCAGAGATTCCAAACAATCTCAAGAAAGTGAAGGAAATTGGCAACCGTACAAAAGCGTTGGCAAGATTTCAGGTTTCCGGAGTTCCTTATCCGCAATTTGAATCCGTCAAAGTATCGTTTTTCCCTCCTTCTTTGTACGTCGTCTTTCTAAATTTCATGAATAAAATGCGCGCGCTGCCGAAGTAAAGTTTAGATTTAATTTTAGATTTTAAATAAGCCCGTATCTTACCATTATTTCAATTGTTTGAATCGTTACTCGAATTATTTGGGAACAATACGGGAGGAATATGGGAGAGGAAACTGACACGTTAACTCAGCATAACGTACTGAAACCAAAATTTTGGAAGATATGTTCTTATTACATGTACATAAACGGTTTAAATTATTCAAAATTATCATCTAACGAGGTGAAATATATTTTCTTTTAATTCAACTCGAAATACATTCGCGGTATTACCTATTGCTGTGAGGGTGGGGCGGGGCGGGGAAGCGTGGCGAAGGGGTGGGCGTGACGGAAGTGACGGGCGTGTGGGAGGACGGAGTAGGGCAGCGGGGGTGTCAGGTAGAAGCGTGGCGTGGCGATGATGAGAATAAAATTGCTTTCATTTTACACTGTTGATATAAGTCATTCATTTTACTAATAGAGGATTGTGATAAATAATTGCTCGGACAGCATCCAGATTCTAGGGCAGAGTGTACCATTTATCTCGCCACCCAGTCCGCGCAGGCGTTTAAGGCCAAAAGCACAAATGGCAACTCCGGAGTATGGGAGAGTAGCGCCGTTTGTCAGTGCGTAGAGCCGTAGAGCCAGAAACTGGCGCCCCTTGAGATGTGAACTGCGTCGTACGCGGTCACTTACGAACGCATCATCTCATTGCAAAGGTATGATTCTTTTAGACTAAGGGATTTTGCGTGTTATATTATCACTACGGGTGTATTTTTCTTTCCCATTTTCTTAAACTTAGAATTAAAATTAAAATGAAGCGGGTTTTTTTAATCACGCATCTAAAAGATTATAGAGAAGAATAGTTAGGACTGGAACATTTTGTATCTTATTAAGGATTAAACAGAAAAGTGCGATTATTTTCACTTACACCAGAAAATAATATTCATTTCCATTGCCTATCTCACTAACAGTAATTAACAATTTACTCTTTGGGTAATCTGAATAAATTAGTGTATTCAATCAACTGCAAACCATTCTATTCCTCTTACAGAATAGAGGGTATGGGTCAGAATGCAGGAGCTTTGAGCAACATAAAAGGCTTGAAATATTACACCAAACGACATGAAATTCGAATCTCTGTATTCCACGATACTTAGAGATGTCTCTTTTGAACTACAGCAGCTCGAGGTACGCTACGCAAAAGGTTTACTACAATATCTCCATTTCTTTCTATTCCCTCCATTCAGCCAACATAATATACTTGGACATTCCTGCGTTAAATTTGACGAAAACACAGTCACCTTTATTTTCATGTGTATTTTAATCTAAATCCTCTACATTGTCTACTTCAAAAATATTATTTTTGCAATACTACAACTTTATTACCGAGGTGTGTTTGTTTAATGATAACAAGTAATATACAGACTTACAATGTTAAAATATACAATGAAATAATAAACATATATTTTAAGTGTATAAGATATTATTCATGTGCGATTAGGTTTCTGGCAGTAGTACACGTCGGAGACCTCCAAGGGCTTATGGAGTACAAATGTGGATTTTCTCCAAACCTTCTCTTCTGGTCCCGTTAGGTGACGCACAGTACAAGTTCTCGCAACAGCAATCTATGTTCTCGCATGAGTTTACATTGCGACCCACCCACGGTTGCACTTCTTGTGGTATCAGGAGACACGAGGCCAGCCGCACCAATACTGCCAGCTGTCACGCGATCGGTCACAATGGCCGGCGGGCGGGTATGTGCCTCGCTGGAAACGCGAGAAGTGAAGGGGAAGACATATGGCTCAAACACAGGGGTAGTAAATAACATCTCTCTTCTTTTGCTATCTTTTGGGCTCTTCTTCGCTTTTTTGATTTGTGGCTGGATGTCCACTGAGTCAGAAGCCAGGCAAAAAGAATAGCATTTTTACGTCAGCTTCCAAATTGCCTCCCGCTCCCTTTGCTGCATCTTTCTCCCCAACTCTTCCATCTCACGCACGTTTTACCGAATTTGCTGTCTTTTTCTTTTTATACTGCGCACACGCAACTCTCTAAAGCACCCCTTCCTCGACAAAGAGAACACATTCAAAACTCCCCTAATCCCCATCCTTCCTCCCTAGTTTTTAATCAGTCTACAACCCTGAATTCCCTAATGAACAATTCTGTTTTCACAAGAGTTACCGTCCGTCCGTCCGTTCGTTTCTCCACCCTTCCCAACTATCATAAAAAAGTTTGTTAATTACAGCGATAGAGCCCCATTCTCCAAATATTAATTTTAATTAAAAGCCCGTTAAATAATGCGGGAAATATTCCACTCGGGAGGCCATGCAGCTTTGAAGAAGTACAGACAATATGTCCAGGCGTTACGAATAACCTGAATTAATAAGTGAATTGTGTACATTGTGCTAGAGTATTATTGTTTGTAGAAAGACCTCCGTGTTTATGGAAGAAACTTATGAAAATCATTTGTAATTAAATCAGTCCAGATTTAATTAAATGTGACATACAACACGCAGCATGAAAGCGGGAAGGCGGTGGGCGTCAGAAGTCGGGCAGTGTCAGCGGCTTTGCAATGGACTGGGGTGAGGGTGGGGCAAGGGAGACGCGAGGTGGGAGGTGGGCGTGGGGGCAAGGGTGACAAGTGAGGGCGCGAGGGAACGAAACCCGCCCTAATGAGCCTACGAATGAGCAGTGAGCCTCCGTGGCTGCCAGGCGCCGGGCCACGCCACGCCACGCCGCGCCGGCCATCGGTAATTAATCGTGAAATATTTTCTGTCTCGTTCTGACGTAATATCTACATCTACTTCATTTGGAGAACTCAAAAATGATTCAAGCATTTATAGGAAAAACAAAACCCTTTTCGACCGAATTTTTGCAAACAAATAGTAAGAATTTCGTAATTCTGATGCTAATAATCAAACTGCATATTTTTTCTATTTTATTTCCTTAACTGCAAAGGAGGTGTCATTTAATAAAAAAGGAATTATTTAAACCTTCATCCAGCGCAGTGTAGACAAGTTGAACAAATATCGATAATTCTGTATATGCATGATGCAAGGAAATTGTATTGTGCGCAACGATACGATCCTTGCATCAAGTATGTTCATTTTATCAGCAGAAGGTACGAATTTCGAAACAGTTTAAAATCAATGGGGGTAGTAGTTGTATTATATCTTATTATATAGTATCTTATTGTATTTGCAGTTGAAAATAATAAATTGTTTGTGCCTACATAAATACTTGTATTAGAATTTTAAGTACCCACGTTGGCGGTCTATTTTTAATTTTTGTGCCTAAAAATCCTCAGCTAATTGATGATAGTTGAAGTGAAACCTTCAACAGATCAAAGATGTTAATTTCCATATAATACAATAGTATATTTTTATTTAAACTTGAAATTATAATTCACTTTATTTTTCTAAGTGAAATATCAGCTAACGAAATTTAAGATGACTTTACCACTTGATGCAATTACTATAATATATATACATATATATATATATATATATATATATATATATATATATATATATATATATATATAATTGAAAATATTTAAAATAAAACAACATTTTTTACAACTTTTATTCAAAGTGAATCTTTTTCATCAGTATGTTTATTGCTGTCATGTTGAATGTTATATCTCGTAAGTGGTAATTGACCCGTGTAGGGTGATCATACAAGAGAGTTAGTACGAAAATGTGTGCTCTAATTCGCAAATCAACAAATTCGACCAATTCTTGTGGTGCAAGTGACAATTTCTTGTGGAGTAGCGTATTCCGAGAAGAACTTCGAGTATGTTATAATTATAACTGTTTCACGATGTGCGCTGCCCTTTGAAGTCATAAAAGTCGCCAGTGCTAGAATGGTTCTTGTATTCTGGCTGTTTCCCGTAAACTGTGAGAACGATTTTTACAATTTGATTGGGTATGTCTATTAATCTAATAATGTACATCTCTTCAATATTAAGGCACCCATTTATCAACTTATAATGACAGTTTTCACGTAAACTTGATTGGAGTTCATCGTAACTCAACTTCTCAAGAGAACGGTTTCGCTTTTCAAGTACACACTCTTTGGTCACTTTTGAGGTTAACTGAAATTCACTAATTTAATGCTCTAGCATCGCGCCATCCAATGATCAACGCAGATCTGCGGCAGGTGTGCATTCTTCCACAGCTGAATGCAGCTAAAGAAGGATTTGCTTCAGGCAAGAGTGAGAGAACTGCCACAAAATAGTTGGGAGAATATGAATCATCCTCACGAAAAGATGAATTTCCCTATTATCACTTATTGGTATTTCCGTATTATTCCGTATTCTTCATTAGCAATTACTGATTTGTCTAACAGAGTGATTCGGATCTCTGAATGATAGTCCGTTCTTGCGAAGTCCTGGGCGTATTCACGCCAGTGGGGAATAATGACGCGTATTCCTTCTTTCAACGTTTTTCGAAAACCAATATTTACTAATGAAAATGTCCACTATAATATTGAAGCCTTTCAGAAATTTGTTTATAATGCAATAAATTATGAAAGGCACTTCAATTGACATGTCAAGCAAGTTACGTCGGAAATGAGTGTGAGGATTTGATTTTCATATTGAAAACAAATCATTTGTTTATCATGTTTGATAATATTTGGAGAGTAAAATATTACAAGTTTATTTTCTAAATATTGCTTATTTAATATGAATATGCCGCGCAGGGAGGCCGATCAGATGGCCGAGATCGCTAAGGCAGTAGTGCTGAGGCAGTGTCGGACCAGATGGGCGCGGGTTCGAGTCCCGGCATGGGCATGGGTGTGTTTGCGTGCGTCGTTCTTTCAGCTCTCACTGTCATTTCATATACCATGCCTCTACATACCAGGCTAACAACTATCGGGGATAATAATCGGATCTAGCTAAATGCTGAGTCCATAAAAAATTACCTGCTACTAGATAATATTAGTGAGCCCCGATAAATACAGGGTGCGTGCATGCACGCGTGACCCAAGTCGCGAGCAAAAATACCATCCATGGAAATGATAAATGAATTACCCGTACAAGGTATTAACATTGAAATGTCAATTCGTAAAGAAAATTAGTTTCTTTATAAAATAAAGAAATAATAATAAGCCTTAATAAAAGCAGAGTTTGCGAGCGTAAGTCCGACCGGAGGGTTGGATTTTCGAAAAGCGGGAAATCATGTGAGTGCCGTAACATGCCTGTGGCGTATAAAAGGTCAGACCCAGCAAACGAAATTCCCATCCTAATCAGATCCATTCTCCGCCCAGACTGAGAATGTGCAGACGCTCTAGCGTCAGGAGACCATGGTGTTGTCAATTTAGAAAATCCGTCATTTGTCATTGTCATATATCAGCCACAAATTTTTCAAATTAAGTGAAATTTCTAACAAGATCAAATAACGGTCAAGGACCTCGCCGCTGATGGATTGATAAAATGTATGGTCGTTTTGTATAGTGTGTCTGTATAAATATCTACAGAACATTATCCCAGTTCCAATAGGCCATTCGGAATGATTAAAGATATTTGAAGGTACACGAAGAATGCTGAAGGAAAGAATGAAGATTTTAGTTAGAGGAAAGTCGTTCAAAATTCACGAGGATGAAAGCAATTTGTACTAAGGCCCGCACCGAGAAATGGGAGATGGAAGTGAAGATGTGAGAAGAGCCACCAGGGCCTTGAAGAAGCGTCTTGAAGCGCAACCTACGCCATGTGCCAGCATGTTGACAGGAACCAGAGGGAATTGTGGGCTGATGGCGAGGCGACCCCGCGCTGTGTACATTGCTGTCACTCGCTCGTCCCGCGCGGACAGGCGCGGGCTGGATGGGAAATGTGCATCGGCCCGTTTGCCAGCTGCGCGCTGCGCGCTGCGCCGCGCCGACTTCGCTGCGCTGTCGACAGCGGAAGCAGGTCGATGGGGAGGCGATGGCGGAGTCGCCTATTGACCTATTCCTGGAGATCCAAGGCTTTACGGCAGCACTTCCGGCTGCGATGAGGCAGCAATAAAATCTAAATGCAGCTGAACCAAATTGCCTTTTTATTGGAAGAGAACTGCGGTATAAGGGAACGTCTAGCGGACGTTCATCTTCGATCGAGAACTCACGAAAAAACTCGCGACAGAGTAAAAGGTGATCCCTCGATAGGATTTATGAATACATTCCACAAACAAATGGTTTCTAGTACGTCAAAACAATTTACATTATTGCAGAAGAATTCCTCCAAAACTGAAATTCTCAGACAAGAGCTTCAGTAAGACGAAGGCGGAAAAATGCTCCTAACAACGAGCTAAGATTCTACCTCCTAAAATCAGGTAGAATTCCATGTCAATTTATGAATGACAATTTACATTTCCACTTACGTCGCATTTATAAGAAACTTCTACGTTTACACTCTCATAAAAAATCAGCATCTTATGAAACAGATAGATCAACAAACTTCTTAGATACTTTTCTATTTATCCATCTCTTATTGTTAAACCTTTCTTAACAATACTTTTCTATTTATCACTTCAATATCACAAACTATTTCATGACAAAAGTAGATGGTGCTACAACATATACTCTCTTGCATTACTTGTTACAACTAGGGAATATAATAGACTACTACAATACGCAAAAGTGTTTCCAACCAACATTTTTTTCTCTAACGTTGGTATTCAAACCCAGATTTTAAGGCTCTGCACTCCGTTCACGTTACCTACCCACCAACCGTCCGACCGAACGACCAACTTACTCACCTACATATCGACATCTTTATTTATTACTATTTTTTTGTACAAAGATCAGTTCATTGAACAACACATATGTAGTGATAGCTTAATAAATTCATCTGAACTTAACTTAATACAAATACAAAGGTCAAGGAAATCATGATGGCACCTCATAAATTCTATTCAAGAACTTTTAGAATAGATATACAAAATATATGAAATGGATATTTGATTTTGATGCGAGCAGAGTGAGTGGGGTTTTACAGAGGTTGAATGAAGATCAATTTTGGATGTGGTGAATTCTGGAGAAAAAGTCATGGGAGAAGTAGGCAATGTGAAGAATGATGGTATCGAGGTTGAATTCATTGTGTAGTTTGTAGTTGGTAATGAACCAGGGTGCATTGGTGATGGAGCGAAAGAATCGCTCCTGTACTATTTACGTTTTGTTCATGTTTATTTTTGCACCATTAATCTATACTGGGCAGGCATAGAGAAGTATCGGTCTGATTATTGTTCTGTATAGTATTATTGCTGTGTTATATGGGAGGTATTGATTCTTATTTCTTTTTTTTTAGTTGATGTAGTTTGGTTTTTCTTAACTACATGCCTATCTACTTACACCACCAGCTTTAGAGAATAAACAACCTTCCCGACCCGATAACTCTTAACATAACATGGTTTTTACATTCCCGCACTTCGTAAGAACAGAAAATATTGTTACACAACAGGATTTATCCACTTTTTCGTTACCAGGGTATTTTCTGTCGGAAAATCTCCGTTTTCGGAGCACGAATACAATACTTTCTCTTCTTACATTCGCAAGAGCAAGAATGTAAAAAGGAAAAAAAAACAAACAATTGTGTGAAAATTATCGACGAACAAGCATCCTTTACTCCACCTATAGATGGAAGTTCGTATACAAGAATTATGAACAACGGATGAAGAAAATTGCATCAGAATGGCTTAAATATCCTATAAAAGTTCAAACGTTCTGGTATTTAAAGTAAAATATCAATTACGTTCTATGATAGTCATAAATGGAAATACGTTAGAGGAGGCATCTCATTTTAACTTTCTAGGTGGCAGCTTTAGTTACGAGCAAGAAAATGACCCGCAAAACGAACTCACTAAATACTAGAGAATGTGAGGGGCAAACCAAAGAATATCAAAATACAAAATTAGAACGGAAACGAAAATAATATTAAACGTCCCAGTCTTAACCTACTGAAGTGAATCACTGTATATAACGACGAAAGAATACAAACCACAGAAATGAATTTGTTTACGAAAAATATCCGGTTGGTTACTACGATGATCAGAAGCATCTGCCTACCTGGATAGCCGAGGTGGATAATACCGTGTACCAACTCAGCGTTTCGCGCCCCGCATTGCGAATGGTTGTTTGTCCCTTGTCTGTCAACTATGTGTTGTCGATGAGGGCCTCGCGTTCTGCTGACCACAGGTCAGTGAAACTCACAAAGTGTGTTCATGTCTAATGTATGCCTAATGTATGTATGATCAAATATGCGTTCCATCAGTACGCAGAGGGTAACCGACGCTCGACTGGAAAAAGCCGTAAGAAGATCTAATCATCTACTCTTATGAATGGGCATATTTGAGAAAAGCAAAGATGGATTCTAGATTTAGAAAGACTGACTAATAACAGAACAGTAAAATCAGTTTTGAACTAAAAACCTATTGGAAAACGAGATCTAGGACACACAAGAAAAGGGGGCTAGAGTGAAGACGGAATAGGTTGGAAGCCTAATTCTTGGAAGTGAAGATGAAAAAGAAGAGGCTTCATAGCTAGATCGAATTCAGTCGCTGTCTGGAAGAGAATTCTAGCGGCCAATTCCTCTGATCGGAGCTTTCCATGGTTTCTTCGATCAATTTCAGGAGAATACCAAAGTACTATTCCAAGAAACGGACAATGGGCAGCGCGATCTTTCCTTCATTTTCCATGTCCTATCGTCTCCCATTCACGCTCTCACACACACATACACAGTATCTCTAAGCACTTTTGTTGTGTACTAGAACGCATTTCAGAGGTCAAATTTTAAGGTAATTATTTCCAATAGATTTGTTATATGTTGTGTGTTATGTCATCCCTAACAATTTGTTAAATCTCAATTTGTGAAAAAATTTACTTCCGGAAAGCTACGCGTACTTATAATCAATGGCTTCAAAAATACCGTACAATACACTTCCGCACAATAACCCCAACAGTTTCCTCTATATTTTTATCACTAAATGCAACTTCAAGTACCTTTAGAAAAAAATTATCTTAGGAAATATGTGTGAAGGAGTAGGTATAAAGAAACAACTTGGAAGTAGATTTTGAAAGTACAATAAAATAATATACGTTACCATGAATGTTTTCAATGTCTTCCTCAACGCACTTGAAGTCCGATGTAGAGCTGACGTCAGTAACATTGGACATCATTAATTCTTCAAAGCAAGCGTTATCTATACTGTCATAGGTTCCCTGTGTTTCGTGAGGAGAGCTCTCATCAGCGGGATGGGTTTGGAAATCAGACGTAATGGCATAAGACGTATTTGCAGAATACATATCTTCTTGATGGAGTGATGACTGTGGAGAGTGATCAAGATTACTATATTCTAATACTGACTTGAAAGATGTGTCGATTAACTCATAAAGAACATTGTTAATAGACTCTTCTTGAAGATTTTCTAGTTTACTTTCTAGCTGCGTTTCATGAGAATTCGGAGTGCTATTATTTACCTCAGGATCATTTCTCGAATACTCATCTAAAGACTCTAGACATTCCTGCAACGAATCTTGCTCTGCATTATCATTCATTAATGGAGTATCTGTAACCTCTTCAATCTGTGGTGATTTCCGCTCCAGATCCTGCATATCTGTTTTTTCAGTTATTTGCAGATCGACTTCTTCTTCTTCACCAATAGATATTCCTGAACCCGAATCTATAAATCGGTATAATGATTCCATCTTTTGAATCATTAAAATATCTAATTCGCTATCTCGCATTGAACACGGCAGTGGTTTCTTGCTTCGATTTCTACACGTATTTTCTAATTGTATACGGAGTTGCTCTAAGATTGGGTCCTCGAAAACAGGCAATGATTGTACTCCATGCCATTCTTTTGGCGCTTGATGTGTCTCTCCTTTATGTGATGCTGTGCCTTGAGAGTATTGAGAAGCTCCTAGTTGTGCGCAAGCACGTAGGATTTCTCTAGAACAAACAAACTTTTCGTTGGACTGCACCGAGGGTTGACTTCGAGCAATAGTTTCATCCAGGATTCTCCGCTCTTTAACGTATTGATAAAACTCTAAAAATTGCATTAAAGCTTCCACTTGTTTACATGTCTTGAACAACAAATCTGGAAGGCGAGTTCTTCTTTGTCTGTCAATCTGAATTATTTCTGATTCCGGCTCAAAATCTTGTAGACTGCACTCTGAGACTTTATCATCTGTGTTAGGTTCTTTTCCGGATGATGCTTCGGGATGCTCACAAAGTTTGTTAAATATTCCTAACTCATTATGCACAGAATATCTTCGTGTGTAATTTCTGTAAATATTCCACAGAATGGTAACAGTTTGCTGCAAACGCTCATAACATCTAAAGAAACGCTGATCTAATGGAACAACATACGAAGTCGACATTACCATTTGATCGAAATGGGTTGTAGCATCATCAAGGTAAAAGGAACAAGCTTGATCATATTGGTCTTGCACAGGAACATCCGCTTCTAAAAGAGTGTCTCTGATCATTTCATAATGTGGTTCAAGAATTTCGGCATGAAAGCGCACAAGCGTGTCAAAGAGCTCCAAACAAATTTCGCGCCGCCTTTCGTAGATGAGGCCCACCAACGCTGGGTCGAAGAGGGGCTCCTCCGCGGCGGCGTCCCAGTACACCGACACCGTCGACGACCTTTTCAGTACGGCGTAGGACGACCTTTTGTAGCACATGCTGTACAGGGAAGCACCAACAGTTAATAACATTCATTTACTTCTTTTCCTTTTGCAAAATGAGACTACTGAAGAGATCCACTAATGAAACCAAAATACATGAAATCGCCCCCTCGTTGCGTTCTAATTTCAAAAAAAGTTAATATTGAGAACACTTTAATGTTGAAACTCCAACTTCGTGTTGTAAAACCTCTTCAAATCTATTATTCAAGATATAGTGAAAAATTCTCACATATGTGTCAGTAATGTCGCAACAGATGCACGTGCACAAGAATTTCGAAATTTATTTACGACACACTTCACGACTTTACCTTTTGTATTCCTGTTTTACCCTTGGCTTCACTACCCATGAGCTGACGAAATAAGTACCGCGGAAGCTCATACCAGAGTTATGAAAGGTTCGCTAACGAGGAGGCGGTTCAGAAAGTGAATGCTGTTCCATGAGATGCATTCACATTACACAATAAATGCACTTCGTGTTGAAATACTGTAAATACTGTAAAAAAATTAGGAAAAGTATGATACTGGCCTGTTAAGACACACTTTTTCCAACAATTAGTATCCACTATAAGTTGCACATGACATTTATGTTACTTATGTCATACAGCGAACTAAGTTCAGAGAAGAAGCATACGAAGATAAAAAAATCTACTCAAGCATTGCAAACTGAGCATTTAGCAGAAATCAAAACCTGTAGTAAACAAATACACGTTAATAATTTACAGTACAACACAGCAGCCAGTACTCCAAAAGCATTGCGTTTCTATGGCTGTTGTCAGAATCATTAGCATTAAATACTAAGCCGCATTAATAAGAAACCTTCGGTTTAGCCGGTCAGCAGTTTATTTCAAATAGAGTTAATTAGGCAAAGATGGATTTCCCTCCCCATAAAGTCGCCGACGAATGAAGTATTAGCTACTGACTCTCAAAGTACTGGGAAGAGGTTAAGTATACTTGTATGAGCATTTGACTTGACCGGGGCGCCGAAATCGTGCTCTGGAGAACGGCGAATTTCAGACAGAAAAACTCTTTACTGTCGGACCCTGATAACGAAAAGGTGGACAAACACTGTTCATATATACACTTCCTCTTACATGTGGTGTAGCCTGAATACATTTTGAGAGGCCCTTGACATTGAAAAATCAGTTGACGACAAAACGTCTGTCCGTCCGTCTGCGCATAGTCTGTGGTCAACACTAGCGCCTGAACCATTTTGGCGGTTTTTACCAGAATAATTGTTATGTTCCCGATCGATCTAAACGCACTTCAAAAGAGGCTTTGGGAGTTTCTCACGGATGTTTTGAATTTTAAAGGTACTTTAAACGAAGCATCAAAACCTATCTTAAAATTTTCTCCAGAATGGCACCAATTTTTTCTCATTAAATTTTGTCCTCGAACAGCGCAAAGAACACTTTGGAGAATGGTGTGGTCATTGAAATTCATTGTCATCTCATGGTCATTGAAATTCCTGATTTTTTGAAATAGTAAAAGTGCATTTTTGGCGTCTTTCTACAACTATAATATTGAAGATATTGATTTTTCTTTAATGAAATTTGTTCTTTCAAGCATCTTAAAACTCTCATGTTCAATTTTCCAAAAATACGAGTAGTTTTCGTGTAATTTTGAACGAAATATAGGCAATTTTAAAATTTCAACTTTTTTACTAAAAAAACGCTACAAATTTGTTCTTTATAGTTTCTATTCATATATAGCAAGGGACAGTAAAAATATGGCGCTAGTCTTCATTTTCACTCAGCAAACTCTCCGTTTTTCGAAAATTGCAAAGAGTGAACATTTCAAAAGTACGAAATTGAAGATATATATTTTTGCCTGAGACAAACTCTGTTGTACATAAGCAGATTTTTTAAAAAAATGATCCACACTCAGATCCTCAGATTTCGTGACTTATAAGCACCTATACCACTACACCACACAAGCGCTGTATGGGACGAACCTTCGTAAGAGCGAGAAGTAATGTTATTGGGATCAATTAGGGATATATCAGAATTATTAGAGAAACTTAGCAGTCACACAAAACTTAGTGTCTAAATATATTTAAATTTCATTATGATAGATTTAGTAGTAGGTAAAACGGTTAATACAAATGGAGAGACAGACACCAATTGATTTGACATGACATACGTTTTAGAAATCAAATAAAGAATTGAAACAATGTTTAAAAGTTGAAAATTTGAAGATTAAATGCAAACACTTCCGGTTTATTTATCTATATTGATTGCATTTGTGAGTAGATGTGCAAATGATTTCAATAAAGTTTCTTGAATTCTCAATAGTTTTCTGCCACTACATATTCATGACATAAATAACAAATTAAAACATTAGCGCATGACACGAACCCGCAACCATCTCCAATGCGTCAAATCCCCAAATGCCAATTAACAACCTCGGCCATCCGGGTCGCACACGGGCTCTACGCTTCTATAACAGCCTTAAAGACACGATTGTTTGAATTCTAACATTAGGGAGCCGAACAATTGAGAAAGTGTGAAAAAATGTCCTTCTGACGACACAAGAAGGCAGCTGGGAAGAGAAACAAAGTCTAACCTAAAAGTTAGCCTAGACTAAAGAGATGAGAAAACTAACTAGTGCGAGAAAGTTTGTGCCATTCCAGAGTGCCACTAGTTAAATATTTCACAGATTTCACTCAATATATAAAACTAGTACTAACTTTTTTTTAAAAAAAAGTAAATGGCCTTATTGAAATACCTAATTATGGAGAATAAATATCATTTGAAGAAACAATCCCTAACTTTAATTTTGTTGTTTTAAGAAGGCCCCCGAGAAAATTTCAAAGTTTTGCAATATTTGCTCAGAAATTTCAGAGTAAACAGTAAAAATATGACCAATGCTACTATTATAAGTATATTTCGTTCTATTCTTCCAAGAAATTTAAAGACAAAATTTAGAGCCGTTTTTGATAAAATTTTGAAAATGTCCCAGAGGCTTGATGTAAAGTTCCCCCAAAATTAAGGAATGTTATTGAATATGAAAAATCGGAAAGCTTTTAGTGAGGCCCAATTGTCTGGGGAGTTTTCAGTTTGGAAAAAATCTTGCCCAAACGTTATACGCTAGTGTTAGTCACAGACGACAGGCGGACAGAGAAACGGCCGGACATTTTGAAAAACAACAACAACACTTTTTCGATATCAGGGTACCCCAAAACGTGTATTGCCACTGAAATCTCATAATCGATTTCCCGCAGCATTACACAATTTCTCTATTCTAGATACATTTCGTATGCGTACGTAAGAGAATTGTAATAAAAGTGGATAAATATTCTTTTTATATGTAGCCTATAGTAAATTACTTCTAACATGTGCATTTAGAGTCCATATTTTGTGAGTCCTTGATACTGTAAAATCCCTTGATGGCAAAACGTCTGTCCGTTTGTGGGTCTGTCCCACTGTGGACAATGCCTGTGCGTAAACAGCTTAGTCGATTTTCTCCAATATTAATATTCCTCGATTGCTTTAAAAGAACTCCACGCCCTTTGAGTTTGAAACGGATATTCTGATGTTTAGGGTACTTTTCATGAAACCTCAAGATGTTCAGTATTTTCTTAAAAATTGCTCCAACTTTTTCGATTAAACTTTGTTCTAGGATATCGTAAAATATGCCCAAACGAATGCTGTAGGTATCGTTTTCGTTAAAATATCTGATATTTCAAAAATTGCAAAAGTTCTGCATTTTTTGGCCACTTCCTGCAATTAGGTACATATACTTCACTTAACAAAATATTTTTAAAAACAACTTGAATTAAGGTCATGTACAATTTTTCGAAAATGAGAGTAGTTTTCAAGTAATTTTGCGTGAGATATAAGCAATGGTAAAAATGTTTTCAACATGTTTTTGTCATAAACGACTGGAATTTTGTCTTTGAATTTTCTCCTCGTATGTATCAGAGGACAATACCCTCGCTTTGAATTCCAAATAAATTTTTTCCTAAGGATTCTGTCACGAAAAACATTTTTTTCACGGACTTTTAGATTCCTCCCCCTCACATAGTTCGCAATAATGAAAACCGTGGTATTTTTTTTCAATGATTTGGTTGCATGCATTCTATGAAAAATATGACTTATGAAATATGATCTGATTTTCTTGTTACTCTGAATTTTCGAAAGTGCAAATTTAGAAACAATGAGAGAAAGTAGGTGCAGTTCTTACACCATTTAAGTGAGATTTACTACTATATCTAAAATTCTTAAGTAATTCTCAAGAAATTAGTGTCAATTCTCTAAAATTGATAACTTTTCGAACCTCTCAAGTAATTCAAAATACTGAAAAAATATTGGTCATCATATGATGCGGTTATACCAAACGGTCAAACATTATTGATAAAATTATTTCTTGATATATTGCAAATAATGCTACTAGAAAATAAATAAATTGGTACACACACACACACACACACACACACACACACACACACACATATATATATATATATATATATATATATATATATATATATATATATAATTACATACTGTTATACAGTTGCACATACATGAAAATACGTAAAATAGAACAAACATTTGTATTTTAATTTTTTTAAACATGGCGCACCAAAAAGTCAGAAAAAAATCCATAAGTTCACTGGTTTTTAGGGCAATATTTGAGAGTTTTCTTGTGCAATTGGCAGAATAAAACTTTCTTACAACAAATTCCAAAATGTTCAAATGCATTTAAACGTTTGAATTTCAAGGTCAATAAAATTGAGCAAATTTCACATGAAAAACTCATATTTTCACGGAAATTCAATCAGCCATTTGAATGAAAAAAGAAAAAAACACGCATTTGTTATTGCAAATGATGTAAGGGTGGCGAGGAATTCAAAAGTTCGGGGAAAAATATTTTCGTCCTTAGGTCACAATTCTTAGGAAAAAAATTATTTTCAATTTCAAGTGGTGGCACTTTTTGCCATCTTATCCGGCTAGAGTCTTTGATCATTACATTTTTTCCACTGATAAAAAAAGCACATTTAAAACAACGGTGCAGGTCTGATTTTCTTGTTACTCTGAATTTTCGAAAGTGCAAATTTAGAAACAATGAGAGAAAGTAGGTGCAGTTCTTACACCATTTGTTTTAATTTTATGATGTTGGGGTATTCAAATACCCCACGCGAATAAACTCGTCCAAACAGTGTTCACGAGTAGCGGAGTGTTAAACTTTTATAGAGTGAAATACTTTTATAGAGTATTTTATAACATTTCTTTCTTTAGTCGATTGAGAAAGGAGAGAGTGCGGGTGTCATCATGGCCTTGAGAGACACCAAATCTAGCTACGATAATGGATATTTCACATTCCTTCAGTCAGCTTGGTATTCTACCGCGGACATCTGGCGTTATGTTTCAAGACCGACTGAAATATGGGAGGCTCGTACATCTGTGACAAAATCAGCGAATACGAAGGTTTGAAAATTCCAAGAATTGCCTCATTTGAGAGTTAGGCGAAAGGCTATTGCTGATATTGTCATGACGCATGAGCAGCGAGACACGAAAACCCAAAGTGGTCTGTCATGGAGGTGCGCCATTCAATGCAGAGGCGAGCGCCGGCCCTATGCGGCAGCCAGCCACCGCGTGCGCAGCCATCGCCCGGCCTTCAGCGCACAGCTGCGATAAGCCCAGAGGGCATCGCGCGCGCCCTCGAAGCGGCGGCGGCGGCGGCGGCCACGGCGGCCACGGCGGCCACGGCGGTCCACGCAAGGCATCGCAGCCCAAAAGACGTGCACATCAAGGCACGTTCTCTCCCGCGCTTTCTCTTTACTGCGACCTGACATTCACAAAAATTTCTTTTTACTCCAAAACTGGCAAATGTTTTGTGTGTTCCATTCACCCAGCTAAGTCATACGATTACACAATTCCCATCGTCTTGTCTCTTTCGTTCTTTGTTAGCTAATCATACAAGGACACCTTCGTTTATCGTTGAGCAATCTAATGCATCTTAATGACGAATGGCCAGGCATAAAGCATTTGAACGTAATTTTGAAACACCTTGGTGATAGTTTTCTATCTTGACAATGACACGAACCTCGCCAATGTGCATTCAAAAAGGTAGTTCTTGCTTATCTCTGTAACACCGGTGCGGTGCTCCTCCTGTTCTGTCACAGCACAGCCAGATGTAAAGTGTGTGTATGCTGGTGTCGGCACATTATTCGTTTTTTGCGTTATTATAATGCCAACGAAATCAACGTTGGCATTACGTCTACGTACGGTAAATACGGTGCTACCTTCCATGTGCGCGTATAATGATACGTACTTTACATTTAATGAAAGGGATGTGCGCATGTGGTTGCTTACCCGAACGAATTTCAATTCCATATGCAGTGTGCCAAAAGTGACTGGTTATTTTCGAGCAAGGCTTTCAAAAAACGGGACAACATGGTTACAGTTTCAATCACTAAATTATGCCCCACACGAATATGCAACGGTCGTGTCGTGTGACTCAGAAATTAAAAGGGCTGCTTGGAATAAGAATATAACCAACAATGTCGGCGAATGGTGGGAACGTGAATCGAATAAGGGAATGAATTCGATACTCTCCATCGTCACGTACTCTTTTACCAAAACAAGCACAAATTCTTTGTGTTCCGTAGAAATATGATGTAACGTCAAACAAGATGACCGATTTTGCGGGTGAAGGGTTTCGCTAGGAAGTAAAAATCATGCGATATCAAACATGCGAAACAACCTTCTACCGAGTACATGGAGTGGGTGTAACTTCGTTAATTTAAGACTGTAGAGTAAAAAGAGGGAATACCACTCTCATTCACTAACTCTTAATTTCTAATATAATTGGCGCGACATTTGAATGCTTGAAAACTAGAACGGTATACGTTTCATTTTATAAATTCTTATAAAAACGAGCTTATATTAAGATATATTTCAGTGGCAGTGTTTTTTCGTGGCTTTAATGAACAATTGAAATGCCGCGGTTATAATGATGAAACAAACGATCACGACTCCACAGTGATATTGACGTAAATAAACCGATTACTCAGAATTTATAAAATGTCTCTTATACCGTTCTCGTTTTCACTCATTCATTTAATGTAAGCATGGAGGTTGATTAAATATTGTCAGTTCTAAATTCCTAACGTTTACCTTCCTTACTATAGTATAGTAAAGAAAAATATTGGAATCTCGACATATGATCTCGAAGTTTCTGTTCTAGAATCTGTGTTTACAGTTCTTTCGAGCTGCATCTTAGCAGTGACGTAGCCAACTTTTTGGCTTAGGGTATGTAACACGACAAACGAAAAAATAATTTAAAACTTCTAAATATTCCTCATTCACCTGTGTACAAGCTATACTATGTGTATTCAGAGATTTGTACACATAATTTAAAACTGCATAACTATTGAAATTTAACACTTCTTTCGTTTGAGAGTAGATCACCAAAATAGTTTTTTTTTATCTCTCTTACCACCATAAATCCATGATAATTGCTTATAAACCTTGTTATTAAAATGTCATTTTTTAATGTTCTTAATGATACTGAGAGTCAGGTTTTGGGGCGTTCTGTAATTATACTTTCCTTTTCAGAGAATCTTAGTCTGTATACTGCTTGTTTGCAATGTGTCCATGGCACAACAATACGAATCTATAATTATACAGTCACACTTGGATGGCGTTGTGATCGCTATTCCACATCACAGATGTGCATCGTTCGGGAACATACCCTTCTCCAAGGAACCAAGAAAATCCCTAACCTAAATTGGGTACAAATATATAGTTACTACATACATTAAAAGAAGATAACGAACTTAAATAAAACTACATTGCTCATGAATTTATCATATTCATTAGATGAAGATTCATTAGATTCATTCATGAAGATTATTTATAAAATAATCTTCATAATCTTCATTCAATCTCTGATAAACACATACACACAAAAACAATGAAGATTTGTAACACGATAGTTATTTCATGAGCACTCTGGATGTTCATCTGATTCACAGTACATCTAATCGCTGTACATCTGATTCACAGAACAGGCGACGCCACCAAGCGGCTGTATTTTAGAGGGAGGCGGTATTTCAGAGGGGGTCGTTAATCCAAGTGACGAATCAGATCGCAACGATCTTTAACGGCGCCATATTTGAAATATTAATGGAACAATACGTAATACAAAAATTAAAAAATGGAAAATTTACAATGTATTAAAAATAAAAATGGCTCTTTTGCAACTGATTATGCCAACAAGTATGTATTTTTGCATTAATTGTTTTGTTTGAAACCTAAGTGTAGTCTGCCCTAATTATTTTTATTCTAAACTTTTACAATCTAATTAATTGTTCAATGTATTATATAATACATTTTACTCTTTTTCATCATTTTATGACAAGTATGTAATAAACTGTTAACTATCCATTGCAATGTACAACAAACATTTTCTCTGTAGTTAATGTGAATGGAATTTATAGTAATCGTTTCCTATTTCTTTGTGTTGTAGCTAATAAATGGAAAACAGCTTGATCATGAAGGCATATCAGTCTCCAAAACATTGCCAATGAAGTTATAAAAAATGTTATCAATCTGTAAAAAGATCATTCGTATTTTAATACATTGTTTGACAGTCTATAAACAAATCTGGAACTTTATCACATTTATTTAATTAATAACCTCACTTTTCTAATAATGGTTGGTAACATAATTATAATTTAATAAAAAAGGTTCGGAATTATGCATTTTCATACATTTAGTTTTATTTTTTAATTTTATTGTTAGAAAACAATTTTATTGTATAATAAAAGAATAATTTTTCTGTGAAATAGAAATATAATTGAGAAATAATCATATCTTGAAAATTTAATAGAGTCGCTCATACGCTCTTAAATAGAATAGATTTGGAACATTTGTGATTAGCAAACAATCTCAACTGTTGCAGAGGTATATTTAAATGGTAAATAAAAGTCCAAAAGATTTCCAGCATTCCAAACAATGTTACAATCTATGCCCCTGTTTTGAAGTCTCCGCCTCTGTTTTACCAAAAAATCTAGCTAGATTTGAGATATTGCATCAAATAACAGTAACAAAGTTCCTTCTTTGCGTGGAGGTCACACAATGTTCACGTTCCAGATCACCTACTTTATTGAAACTCCAACAATTTTTGAAAATAACATTAATAATGACTTACGGGGCTATTTTTTATTATGTATTTTAACACTAATACGTAAATGACGTGTACTAGTTCATGATGCACACGATGAAGTGGTGAGTTGGAGAGCCATGCAGGACGTGTGGCGGGGGCGGGTGGGATGGCTGGGAGCCGGAACGCGCGCCGCGGCTGCACTTCCCGCCGAGGAGGGGAGCGAGCGTCCTTCCCCCGCAGCTCTATTTATAGGCGTTGGACGATGACTTCGCACCCGCCAAGTGGTTTATTCGGAGGCGGAATGAATCACTCGCAGGAAATCACGGGAGTTTTTCGAATCCCCCTCCCCATCTATCGGTGCGGTGACGGCACGGGAAACGGCAGCCAGCCAAAAATGCGCGAGCGTTGGGCGAGCGAGTTGGGCGTGGGGGTGGCAGAGGGACTGTTGGACGGTGGGGACCAGTGTAGGGACACTTAGGCGACAGGGGTGGGGCGGAATTTGTGGCGATGGAGGCGGGGGAGAGTGATTGGTGGGGCGGATGAGCGTGGGTGGTGGCGGTGGCGGTGGGGTGTGGCGGGCAGAGTGCACTGCCTCCAGGCGGCTAGACCTCCTCGGAGTGGTCGTGCCACCGGATGGCTCTCTTCGCTTACAAAACCGATCATGTTTAAGAACTCCGCATCTCAACAAATCGGAGGCAAATTGCCCGCGTTATTTTATAGCTAGGTTCTTTCCGAATTATTTTTCTCACTTGAGCGAGCACTAATAAGTATTAGTAACCCAACACATTTTGTTAAAAAAGAAATGACCACTAACATATGACGATTTGGCAAAGCCTCAACTGACATATTTGATAAAATTTCTTCATATGTGGAGTAAAAAAGCAGAAAGTGTGTACAGCAGTATATGGATAATACGTCTGGTTGTGCAAAAACATCTTCTTTCAAATAATTTTACTTTATCGACTTACTTCCTAAGGAACGAAATAGTATTGCAATCGTAGGTCTGAAACCGGCGATTTTTTAGGCCCGATGACACGATGCATTGTCATCTATCAAAAAGTGCATCGTTGTTTCGAAACATGAAGTCCATAAATTGCTGTAAATGGTCTGTAAGTAGCTGAACATAACCATTTTTAGACAATGCTCGGTTTAGTTGGACCAGAAAACCCAGATCATTCTACTATGTAAAAACATCCTACACCATTGTCAAGCCACCACCGGCTTGCACAGTGCCTTATTGACAACTTGGTTCATGGCTTCGTTGGGTATGCGCCGCACTTCAAACGTATCATCAGCTCTTACCAACTGAACTCGGAACTCATTTGACCAAGCCACGGTTTTCCAGTCGTCTAAGGACCTATCCATATGGTTACATTCCCAGGATAGGCGCTGCAATCAGGCGATGTCGTGCTGTTAGCAAATGTACTCGAATGGTCTTCTGCTGCCAAAATCATTAAGGCCACATTTCGCAGCAATGCCCTCAGGGATAAGTTCATCGTACGTCCCACATTGATTTCAGGCAGTTTTGCTTGTCTATTAGCACTGATAACTCTACACAAGCGCCGCTGCTCTCGTAGAATTTAACAGAAGGCCGTTATTAACAGATTAGAAGGCCGAATTTAACAGATATTAACAGAAGGCCGTCGACCACTGCGTAGCCCTTGGTGAGGGGTTCTGTCTGCAATTAGGAACCCTCGGCACACCCTTGACTGTGGATCCCGGAATATTGAATTCCCTAACGACTTCCGAAATGGAATATCCCATGCGTCCAGCCCCAACTTAAGGTGTGCGCCATTTGGAATTGATACACAAACGGCATGACAGCGCGCTCGAAGACTGCCCACTCTAGCCCATCAAAATTACTTTTGAAAAGAGGGGAGTGACTATCTTCAGGTAACTGTAACGTTTGCGAGGGCTGTCTGAAAAATACGCGGACTGACGTCATAAAAAATTGTTTTTTACTTACAAGTTAGAGGTCTGGGTCCTTTTCAAAGTACTCTCCTCCCCAACGCTAATGTACCTCCTCCCCCCTATTTTTAGCAATGTCCCTCGGCTTCTTCGTCGCATTTGCCATAATTTGGGGAATCGTCTAAAATCGTCTTCCTTTCAAGGGTCTTTTGAGTTTGAGAAACAAGAACATGTTACAAGGAGGAAGTTCACGTAAGCTGGGACGGTGGGGAAGAACAGTGATCGTGTGTTTGGCCAAAAACTCACAAATTCTGGCGGATGAGTGGGCTGGAGCATTGCCATGATGGAAAAACAAGTCGCCACTCCACATTTCTGACTTTCTCCGGCATGGAGTAACTCAGACGTTTCAGAACTTTAATATAGTAATTTTGGTACACTGTGAATCCTTCTGTGGAATATTCCTGGTCAGCGTAGAATAAAAAATGCCAGCATCACCTTGACCTTGGACCGAACATAGCGAGCTCTTTTGGATCTGGGGGCGTTTCACCCATGGCTCATCACAGGTTATGATCTTTGACAAGAAGCTTTTATCTTCTTCTGTACAATCAAGCAGTTCCTGACAAAACTGGACAGGATATGCTTTTTGTCCCTTCGTCATTAGGAGTGGCACAAATTACGCAGTAACAAACGTGGCGAATTTGTCAGTGAAAACCCCGTGACAAGACCCAGCTAGTATCCCACACACTTCAGAAAGCTCCTTGACAGTCGATATTCCGGCTCCAGGGTGTTGATTTTCTCAACGTGTGCGTCGTCAGCTGACATGGAAAGATGTCCAGGACGCTCATCATCTTCAATTGATTGTCGACCATCTTTAAAACGCACATGCCACTTAAAACATGCCGTACATTTCATAGCATCATCTCCGTAAACCATAGCAAAAGTTTCTGTCTCAGCTTTTCCTACTTTAACACAAAATTTCACGACAACTCGTTGCTCTTTCAGGCCATTCATTTTGAAATCCGCAAAACGAAAAAAATTGCACTTCACTAAAAACCACGATATCAACAATCAAGAAATGGTGTCATAATCAGTAGACCTGAGCAAACCTAGTGTCATCACGCGGATTCCTTTGCAATCACCTGGAGACGCGCAATTCAAATAGTCCGCGTACGTTTGAACAAACTATGCATATCAATGTGTGCTTAGCTTTGTTCACTTTGAATTTCCGCAGTAGATTTCAAAATGCCGAATTCTGAAGTAAGCGACACCTTTACGACAACAATTTATCCATGTAATCCTGTATTGTTCTGCGCTCAGTGAACATTTGTTTCTCTTTTGAAGAGAAAAGTGTAGTTAAATCATAGTTATAAGTGTGATTTAATTACGTTTAGTGATCTATCTCCTTTTATGATATGGTCAAAGCAATTTTATTTTTTAAGAAGACGAAAAACGTGGGTAAACCCAAAATTTAGTCTTTAGTTACAATTTCATCTTCACCACGAAGTGAAGACAATTACAGGAAGGTTTGACGTTCAGGAAAGAAACGCTTGTTAAAGAGAAATTGAGAGCTTCAAATAAAGCCCTGAAGGAAACAGAAGCAAACTCCTTTGATAGGAGAAGAAACGTAAGAAGGAAGATTGAAGAAACTTAAGAAGAAAACCCTGATGTTTAAGTTACGGTGCTGGAATGCACTAGAAACTTTGATTGCTGTTTTCCGTCAGTATACTTTTCAAATTATGTTTGTTTCCTTTTCTCCAGATCTACTGGACGGAATTGAACGAAATTTTCAAAGATCTTCAAATGTACAATACTCCATAATTTAACATAGGGATTTTGCAATAACTTTAGAAGGTGAAGACGTATAAATAAGAATATATACAAAAATGTGCAAAATATACAAGACAATATTTCATTTTTCTGAAAAGTCAAAACTTATTTAAAACCCCCTGTGTTAAAATTTGAGCTCAAAGCTAAAGTTTCACCCAATTTTTTAATGCAGTTATTATGAATTGTTTCTGAGAAAGGGAAAAACGAAATCCGTCAAATTAACATAGGAGTGAGAGCGCCTTCCGGAGCCCCTTAATTCCCGCCGTGCGGCCATAATCACGTCAGAAAGTTTTTCATATGAATCACTGGAGTACAAATGAGAGCTCTACCGCTGCACTGCTCTTTTATACTTTTTGTACGTGATACTACGGCCGTATGTATATTTACATATCCCCTGACTTTTGTCACTTCAATGTTTATATAGAGGTGTCGGCAGAAAAAAACTGTTATTGCCGGGACCTGGTAACGAAAAAGTGGATAAATAATTTCCCTATATATTAAGTAAATTACTTCTACTGGCACGTTCTGTAATAAAAATTCCCAGTTCTTGGGTCCTTGGTACCGAAAAATCGATCATATCAGATAACTATTATGAAGTTCATTAAAATTATTGGCAACATGATCGTCGTTATATCCATCTTGTAATCTTTGGCATATCGATCAGTTGTCGGTTCATATTTAGCTACTGACCTCCAGAGGATCCCTTCAAAATTTCATCGTCTTCCAAGGGGTCGATATCGGCTCCCTTGGGAAGCCCTGGCCAGAAAAGTTAAGAAGATTTTCTCCAAAGTTGATAGTTGCCTATCGATCTGGACAAACTCGACTCTCTGCGAGATTGAAACGGATATTTTGATTTTGGGGAAGACTTTACAGGAAGCCTAAATTACATTTTTGAGAGTTTCTAAAACATATCTTTTAATTTTTACTTTCTCGCTACTGCTTAGGCAGTATAGAGAAAATATTGTAATGCTGCGAAAAAAAACGACTAATTTTCGATAGGAAAGTGGGTAAACGACAGATTGCCGGGAAATGGCAACGAAAAAGTGGATAAATCGTGTCACTATATATGGTCAATTACTTTTTCTAACACGTTGTGTAATCAGAATCCATGTTTTGTGGGTCCTTGATACCGAAAAATCAATTGATGGCAAAACGTCGATCGACCCTTCTTATTGTTTAACTTAATATTAATTCACTTAATAAATTATCTTAATATTACAAATCGTAAAACATTAATAATTTAATTAGTTTATTAGTATTATATTTATTTATCAGCAATGGCTTGACATAATCTTTTTCGGGGCGTTGCCATACAAGCTTTGAAATAGCAGTTTGAAATGTTATTCCGAGAATTTCATTTTTGGACGGCGACATGGATGGTACATAGAAATAACACAAGGAGGCTTGATTTATTAAACGGCAGTATGTCACTACGTTACAGCTTATTTTTGCGTAATGTTGTACATTTCGAATGACACCGTAAGTTCGTACTAAATATGTATTCACTTGGCTGTAAATTGAATGTCCTTCAGTTCTAGATGTTTAATTTACAGGTGAACTTATCTTTGCTTGTTTATATAATGTGCTACAACTGAAGTAAAAAAATGGAGATTTATTCATGTTCCTTTTGTAGTATATAAGAAAGGGCTATTGTTCCTGATTATCGAAATAATAGAAGATATCCGCCGAAAGCGCTTCGTTTGAGTTTTGGAGGAATTTCAGAGATTTGGACTCTTTAAAGTGATGGCAGGAATTGCACTATTATATTACGTAACCGTTCCCAATACTGCGAGAAACTATGTGCTGTTTAGCACCACTAATTTATATTCAAGAACTTCAATGAATAATCACTATATAATAAACTCAGCAATACAGTTACAATTTATTAAGTGTATTTTCTGCTTCAGGTATTTATAAGTCGCAATTTTATCAATTGTGCTCTTAAAAGATCTTTATGATTGCAATAAAATGTAATATGCATATCACCATAGCTAAATTTTACCTTTTCAAAAACATTAGGCGTGATAATATCTGAACGCCCTACATTCTCGGTGATTGATTGATGCTTCTGGGCACGTCAATTTCTACAGCAATTAGCCCCGTTAGTGTGAATGGATGTAAACAGGGAGATTGCGTTGATCCTCCGCCTTTGGTTAGTGAGATTCGGTGCCAACGTACACATGGACTTGGGAGACATTTCTCCCTCCAGGTACCTCCTCTAGCGTTGCAGCGCCCCAACCGCGAAGCTCTTTAAGGTGCCGACTGGTGTGCTAGTGTAGTACGTGTAAGTATGTAAGGAGAAAGGAATGGGCAAAGAAAACGAAGGAAAGATCGCGAGCGCTCCGTGGTCCGTTTGTTAGAGCACTGCTCCGGGATTCCCTTGCTCTATATCGGAAAAGTACTGATCAGAGCTGCCGACCTCAACAATTCTACTCAAGGCAGCGACTGAATTCGACCTAGAAGCTTTGCAGTTACTTGATTAACTCGATCCTTGGAGTTCCTGTCCAGAGTCGCTGTAGAGACAGTGGTAATGCTGGCTCTGAGCCAACTCAGCCAGACCTATTCCTCATTATCGTTGTTACATAAGACTACAAATAAAAATTGATGATGTTAATGTTCTTGGTAAAAAAATCATAAAATGTATTGAACTAATGCAATATGACAACAATACTTTCATTTCTTTAACGTAAAAAACATTAAAACGGTTTGTGAAGTATAGGGAAATACTGTAGTACAATTATTGAGCTGTCCTCTCCGGAGTATATAGACACGAGGCGTCACTGCATCTCACTCATACTAGAATGTAACCCCGCCCCATAATCACAAACACAGTCAAATAATCAATTATATGTCTATTCTTGGTTTTGATGAAGTAGTGTAAAGATGGTGAGATTGTAATGCGCTTTAGTAATGTATGTAAAGTACAAAATCTTTTACAGTAAATTATGTTAAATGCCAAATACACATGTTACCAAATGTGTTAGATTTATTATATATGAAATTAATCCGCTAAGGGAAACTTCAAGTTCTTGAGATAAAGACCAAACAAGGGACCAAACACAGACACGCTACTCTTCACCATATTCTTAAACGTTACTTTGAAGGGCCAAGCAATTTGAAGTAGGGTAAATGCAATTTTTTGCGGAAGTGCAATCTTTGCAGGTAGACCTATCGACCGCGCAGAATATTAAGCAACCTTTTGCACTCAATCTCTAGATAGCACCGCAACACTGCTTTTGGAGTCTCGCATTTGGCGCTCTTTGTTGGAGCAAAGTGGTACCCGAGGGTACACGTACGGTTCGGCTCCGACAGGCTCCACCAACTCACTGTTAAAAAATAAAATATCATTTTAAAAATAATATTATATTTTCAATTTAATGAACTTCAAATGTGCAAATTTTCAAATCGAGATATTTATATATAACGTAATAAAAAAATATAAATTGAACGCGTGCGCAGCCATATCGTGTACTGCGGGAATGTTTCAATATTAGCAGTACATTGAACAGAGGCGATCGGCATGAAACGTGGAGTCTGCATAATCTTAAAACATTTTGAAATGTCTACGTACTATTTTCAAACCTGTAGGTTTGGAGGACTTTTGTTATTGGTAACTGGTTCTGAAAATCGAAGGCATCATTGTGTCATCGGCGGACCCAGCGCGGGCAATTCATACGGTTCTACCAGACGTAAGCAAAGACGTAAGCCCTTCTTAGAAATCCAGATGAGCGCCCTCGTCAAGGTTTCTGCCAGTAGGTGTTTCACTTTTTGTGAGATCGGCCCCACTAGAGCCGTGTCAGGACGCGTCATACTGCACTATCCGGCTGATTCAATTTTATTTTTGTTGTGGGTTGTGTCTATGTGCAGCAAGTTTAAATCGTGTTTACTGCAGGTTTTACATAATTTGTGTTAGACTGTTAATACAATGAGTAATGTCAAACACCCAAGACATGACATTAATTTAATACGTTCAACGTCATTAAAAATTCAGTTCAAGGAGCACATGGGAATAAAGAACCAGGTCACACTTCCCTACATTGTTACGCAATTCAAACATAATAGTCATCTAAGGAGGAAAGGTGTATTAACAATGTCTGAAAGCTTCAATCATGGTACAAATGCAGTTCACATCTTCCAGAAATACTTGATTGAATTTCTAAACGTTCCATTGGTAATGTTAAAAAAATAATACATTTTTCACATGAAGAAATTGCGCAATATTAAAACCGAAAAAAGTTATTATTTTATGTTTTCACGAAAACGATTTTGGTGCTAATTCTGCATGGCATATCTTCGCTCTTTGTAAAGGGAAAGAGTATGCAATTGGCGACATCACCAAACGATTGGCTACGCTTGAATATCTACAGCCATTTCATGATCCAATTACAACACCACAGAAATTATTCTAGTGGGCAAAGAATGTTAGGGGTATTCACTTTATGCTTTTGACAATTGATGACCACAAAAAATAATGCGACTTATTGAAAAAACGGTATGAAAAAGAAAACTAGTTATACAACTATATACTTTCATGGATCTATTACATTATTAACTTTTGTAAAATGAATATTAATGAATTAATGAATATGAAATTCAACTACTACTTCTACAACTTCAACTGCACGTTTCTAACATTCTCATTTTAATAATAAATAGACTGAGTGGATTTGACTTCATACGGCCTGAACCTGGATGCCGTTGTCCTCCACATGCCGGATGCTCGATTGTGATTGTTATGTATAGAAAATGTACTTATGCATATTCCATTATGGAATTTTGCACAATCGTACAATAAAAGGTAGGGGATTTAGTGATATTTTAATATTTACATAGGTGCTTTAGAGTGCACTCATACATAGGTGCTTTAGAGTGCAATGCCAGGGAAGCGACCATCGCTACTGGGCGTACAAAATTAAACGGCTACTTGACCGCGCAGGGTTGGGAGATCGTCCCTCTCGGCAAATGGTGGGAGATAGGGGAACCCGAGAAATAGAACGGCTGATTCCAATAGACTTGCGATATTAAAAGGCAGGAGAATCGTGGCAGCAACGGCTGAAAAACGGTTC
>BOPP01000242.1:234637-265961 GCA_017312745.1 Gryllus bimaculatus
GGACCCGGTGCACAGTCGCAGCCTGTCTCGTCACGTTGATGGGGGAGAGGCGATGCGCGGGTGGGGACGAGTTGATGCGAGGACCAAGTGGGTGAGGCGGAGGGCGGGCCCGGCTGACGCCCGGCGTGAGAGCTCGGCGCCGCCGCCTGCCGCTGCACCAGGCCCCGCGCGCCGCGCCTGATCGTTATTAGCCTCTGCGGCGCCACACAACAGATGTCGCAGCTCAGCCGCAGGCCTCCGATTCGCAGCTCGCGATTCACAGCACACGAGGCAAGACAGCGGAGGAGGCCCATCGAGGAAGACCGACATCATCATTACGAACGGCATTCAGCTTCCGAATCAACGCGAAATAGAGCGACGCAACTCGCGAGAGGGATGCTTCTCATCCCTCAATCAATAATCCGCCAACGAACATAAGTACGCCCTTCCGCGAAAAAAGATAATAATTTTGTGGCTTAGCTCACCCTGCCACTCATACCCTAATTTGTCGTTGCAAATTATTTTTATTGCACAATAAAGAATAGTTCTTGTTATCAAATTTTGCTGCAAATGTCCTTGCAATCTTTTTTCATAATTCAACTTAATATAGTATAAGAGTGAGGGCAGGGATTGTGGAGCTCAAGAAAACGCGAACAGATTACACTTTTCCCTCATACGTTGCACTAACTTTTCATTGTTTTGTTGTAAAATAAACAAATAAAAATTAGTTCATACTTTGTTTTAATTTAGAACTGGGGGGAGGCTGAACTTTTGTCTAGTAAACTACGGTTTTGTATCATTTGTCAAATCTCACGGTCAAATTTTGACCAGTCCCCACTAGTAGTTTTTAATAGTTTTAAGGTTATGAAACGTACTGTACGTGTTAAAAGAAAATAAAATTATATATATGATCGATGTAATATAAAAAATAAGTTGAATATAAAATATTTCATATAAATAAACAGTTCCAAAGCCCACGTTTCAAAGCAAATAAAAAAATTACAAAATCACCAATTCCGGCCCGGATGGTCGAGATCGCTAATGCGGCAGTGTCGTAGCGATTTCGGGCCGAAGGATCGCGGATTCAAGTCCCGCCTCGGGCGTGGTTATATTGTGTTCGACTTTCCACCCCATATCATCATCATTATCATATCGTGTCATCTTCACTCTAACCGTACCGTTACACGCAATAGTGGTCGCTAATGATCTAGCTGTTGATGCGTCCTTAAATAATAACAACGAAACAAATAGAGAACAAGTGGTGCTCAAACAGCACGTATTGTCTCACCCATAATTTCTCGCAAAGTTAAACGAAAATTGCTCAAATGTTCGGAAAATTGCACATGAACGTATTTCAAAATCTATTTTTAAGGCACAAATTTCATTAAGAGAAAAATCTCTATTTTTATAATTGTACTTGTAGGAAGGCTGCGAAAAAGTTTGTAATTTTTCCAATTTTCGAAAAATCAAAGCTTTTAACAAAAACAACTAGCATCATTCTCTTAAATGTCCTTCACTCTATCCAACAAAAACAATAATAAAAATCTAAGGAGCGATTTTTCGTCAATTTTGAAACTGACCCTAGGGCTTTATGTAAATTACTCCTAAAAATTAAAATATCTCCTTCAAATTCAAGGAGCCACGACATCAGTCAGATCCATTTTGGAAAAAAATTGGTTGAACGGTTTAGCCGCTAGCGTTGTTCACAGACGGGTGGACTGAGGCGTTTTGTCGTCATTCGATTTTTTAGTATCAAGGACCGGCAAGAAAAGGGTTTTGCTCACATCATGTGATATAGAATTTCTTTTCAAAATTTAGCAGTTGGACGTATCCCCTTTTTTGTGGATGGTCTCTGTAATAAGTTTTTCTTTCGAAAATTCGCTGTTTTTCGCACAGCTTTCCTTTCTCTCTACCGCGTTCCGGTACCAGGAAGTAACATGGAACATTTTGTACACACCTTTCTGATTCTTTGCCAATTGCACATGGAGTTCCGCAGGGATCGATTTTAGGGCCTATTCTCTTCCTACTGTACGTAAACGATATGCCCTCGACGACTAGTAAAGGGAGAAGAGTTCTCTTTGCGGACGATACGAATATTCTTTGCAATAAAGAAACCGTAAATAGTACAATATCAGATATTTCAAATTGGTTTCGTAATAACAAATTAATAGTGAATGAAAATAAAACTGTTTCAATGCAGTTCTCCATTTCAAATAAACAGCTCCACACTTCACTAAAAATGAATGGCGTGCCATTGACAGATGTTAAGGTAACAACATTTTTAGGTCTTGGAACGGAATGGAACGTCCATTTAAATGAATTGAACACTAAATTCAGTCAGCCTCCACACTGCTCGTTGTGTATATTTCGCAAATGTTCATTCTCAGATATTGCATAATATTCTGGTGAAATACATCTTAGCTCCCAGACTTTTAGATTATAAAAACGAATTGTACAAGTAATGAGCAAATCCCATCCACATGATTCTTGTAAACCTCTCTTTATTAATCTAGGTATTTTACCATTACCTGTATCTTAATATATGAATCAGTGTTTTTTGTCAAAAATGACTTACTTAAGGGCGGGAATATATTTTCAGCAATCACCGTTGTCTATAACTACAACACTCGACGTAGTAATCACATTCATCATGTAACAGTATCAACAGCTGACTACACAAAATTCACATATAATACATGTACATTATTTAACAGCATTTTGCCAGATGACATTAAAAGATTAAATTCCATAAAAAATGTATTTCATTTATTTATTTATTTATTTACTTATTTATTTATTTATTTATTACTTATTTATTTATTTATTTACTTCAAAAACAGTTAACAACTGTCGAGATGGGGGTCATTGACCCAGAAGCTGAAATGCAAAACTTGTTTAAGTCCTAAGTAAAATCTTTCCTGCTGGAAAACTGTTTCTATACAACTAGAGTCTATACTGATCATCCAAAAGGAAAGTAATATTAATTTTTAAAATAACATTTAATGTATTATATATCGTTTGGATTATATAATTGTAAAGAACCTGTAACAAGTATTGTACTTCAGCTTCTGGATCAATGACCCCCATCTCGATCTGGTTTTCGTCCAGTTTCCTTGATCCTTGAGAAAATGCTGAGATGTCCCCTTGTTTTGTTTCTGGACATAAATGTAACTTCAAATTAACTTCTCGCCATAACACGTCATACACAGTTTTTATCTGTTTTTGACTTAATAAAGAATAAATAAACTATTGGTGCTGAAAAAGTAAGTACTTTGTCGCCCTATTTTCACGCAAAAGTACTTATACTTATTATTATGCAAAAAGTACCAAAAGTTTGGAAATTTGTACCTTGTTTCAAAATATATCTTTAAGGAATTTTATTAGAGAAAAAATGTTACCTTCAATATTTTAGTTGTAGGAAGTCTCCAAACCAAATTTGACCTTTGCACTTTTCGAGAAATCAAGATTTTCAACGAACATGAGATCTGCACTATTCTCTTAAACGTCCTTCATATTATTCAACAACAAAATTAATAAAAACGATGGAGTCATTTTTTTCGAAATTTGTTGAACGACCGTCTCTTATCTAACATTATACCTTGTAATAGCTGTTCAGTAAGCAGGGAGCGCTGTGGGAAGGAGAAATACAAATGGGCAACGGTGCCAACACTCACAAGCCCCAGGAACGCCACATGCGTTGAATTAGAGGAAAATAAGAATAGCTGCTTGCGGCGCGGCGCGGCATCTGGCGGGAGCAGGCGCCATCGTCCATCACCGGAGCTTAACGCCCAGATTAATCAAGTCATAATAACAAGTTGAGAAGACAACCACCTTGATTTGGAAGGAGAAGCCTCCAATTAACAATGAAGAAATCTTTGAGCTCTGCTGTTACGAATTCGTTGCTTTTGTATGGTGCATTTCTCCAACGTTTGTTTAAACATGCTCTGGGTAACGCATATACAATGTCAGATACATTATACAATGGTAGCAGACACTCAACATTTACAATGTTTGGTTTTGAAAAAAGTGTGACTAACCGAAAAATATACTATATATCACTGAGTAACAGGAGGGCACAGACATTTGTTTCTAATTAACATGTTTAGTTAAAGAGTGAATTTATGAGAGAAATATTTATTTCGTCAAAGACAAAACAAAGGCAAGAATTGAACTTTTAGAATCCGATCCTTCACAAGAGTCACTGCAATTGTCGCTCAACGATTTAACTGCGAACGAAGAGTAGATGTGTCGACAACCACCTTGCATTTTCTTACCTTTCATTTCTTGGCAGTTCATATTTATTTATGAAAATATAATACACTCATTAGAAAAGCTTCCACAGCTCCCTTAGACTCTATGTAAGGTTTATTTTCAAGCATTCACAAATATTCTCATGTCACAAAACAACTGGCGTAAACTACATCTTTGTATTGTACAATAGTGGTTGATTTTCTCTTGATGCCTCCTCAAGGACATGTTTTTTGTTCTTAACTTAATGTAAGGAGATACACATAATAGCAGTTCTAAGTAATTTATAATATCTACAAGAACGTACTTCAGCCAGGAGGAGTCATTGAAGACTATACCTTTAAAAATACGTTGCGGGGAAATACATAAGAACTTCATTCCGTTGCATGATTGTGAAATTGCATGGTAGTTAACTTTGTAGCAACTGACCAGAAAAAGTGCTACTGACTCATATTATTTTTTAAAGTAAGGTTTTCATGTGAGAAAAGGCAATTTCAAAGCTCCTAATTAATTTAGGCTAGATTTATTTATAAAACGTTATAATTTCGTATATTTTGAAAATATATTCAATTTAATTATGGCAGGAATTGAAATATTTAAACTTATCATGAATATACGAGATATAATTGAATCGGAATTAGGAGAAAGGGAACAAGTCTTTTTTGCAACTTTTCAGTAGAAAGGAAACATTAAATAATACTCACACATGTTATATTATCCTGTACAATTTTCTGTGTGAATTCACTGTGATAGCATTGAATGATTTTTAAAGAACTTTCAACTAAATTAACTTTTATGTGATCAGAATTTGGGTTCAATTGTTGTGGCTTGTTTCCCTTCTCTTCGCTGTCAGAATAGAGTTTAAAGAATACTGGGTTCCAAAATCATTAATGCAATACACTTTACATAATACTATTTAAGAATATTATATTTGTTTAGAACAATCATTTATCCAATGAAATAAAATTTAGTGTAGAAACAACTGGCTAAATTGATTACAAACTAAGTATCGTAAAGAGTTTGAAAAAAAAAAACAATACATGGCAAACAGGTATTTCCCATCAACGAGTCACCGCCCCAGCCGGGGCAAACTCTAACCTCCAGATTGGTAGTGTGGTAGTGCGGTGTGTGTAGTTGTAGGTGTGGGCTAGTAAGTGGGGAGGATATGACGAGGAAGGGAATAGAAAGATCGCGTGCGGTCCATGGCCAGTTTGTTAGGGTACCGCTCCGGCATTCGCCTGATGTTGATCGGATAAACCACGGAAAACAGTGGTGATCAGAGCATCCGGCTGCTGGCATTCTCCTCCAAGCTGAATCCGACTTAGCCGTCTAGCTAGAGTCGTAAATCCTCTTATTTCGAATTGGTAACCATTTCTCAGAAGGCTCATATATTACACTTCTATTCTTGTAAATATTTTCAACAAGCATAAAAGCGCAGACATGTCAGATCGTTTGAAAACATGAATTTACTGTTCTTTTCGACTACGCAGCTAAAATCACTTGTCGACCTTGTGTTTTTAGAACCCGGCAGACATCGCTGGCTGGAAGGCAGGAGAAGGAGCCCGGAGAGGCCTCGCCCAAGTGGGCTGCTGGGCGCGCGAGGAGGCCTACGTCAGCCCCGCGCCTTGCGCCGCCGCACACACGCCGCTTCCATGCCCAAGTCTCGTTACGAAAACTTAAATGGGCCGCTAGTCGAAGCCTTTCTCTCAATGCCATGTCAGATAACCATAGAGAAGTGTTGTTCTAAAGAGTTTATGATCGCAACCGAGTGTCGGACTAATTAAACGCATCAACATTCCGAACATTAAAGTCTTTACGGCACGCTCGTCGAGCACTACTGCATCGCAGAGAGCGGGAAACGTTCACCCCACTAAGCGCGACAACCCTTCCTCGCTCTCCTCCTCCTTCTTTTTCTTGCATTTCCACATTTCTGAAGAGACACTGACAACCAAGATCTGGGAACATGTTTCGCATTACGTGCCAGTTATAAAATGATGAATGATGTTTCGATGCTACAATTATATTTCGGAATACGATCTACTTTTCCGTCTTTTCAATTTCCAAAGCAAACATTTCATACCTCATGTGGCATGCGAGTCAAGAACTCAATCGCAGAGGTATCTATGCTATATCAGAAAATTCATTCCAGGGACAAAGCATTTTCTGTTCCATATGCATGCCCTATTTTTTTATCAGCACAACGGCGATTACGTCTAGCCCTGGATTATTTTAAGACACTCCAGGCTCCTTGTATTATCTTCAATTTCATACCTCCATCGCAATCTCTTCTATGGCTCCTTCCTGCCATGCTACTATTCTGTCTTCATTCATTCTTAAAACATGGCTTGTATATTCCAGCCTTCGAATCGTGACAATCGCGTCACAATAAATACTATTAAGAATCTTGAGTACATTTTCCATTTCAATTTCACATTTCACTTTCAGGGATTGTTCTTCAAATCTTCTTCTCTCTTACTTGTGGAGATATTTTTATCTTCTTATTCAGGGTCAGGCATTCATAGCGTCGTCCGTTGTGATGGTACGCTTTCTTTTAGGTTTTGGTTCTCTACCTTTGCAGTAATACATGCAATGACGCTATTGTACAGATTTATTTTAAAGCTATTGTAATCATTGAGCTACCTAATAAATTGCTGAAGTTAGTGCGTGACATTTCCATTTCCACACAAAAACAACAACGAAATATTTGATTTTCTTTCAAAATTCAATCATGAGCAACGTAAATGCACAGATAATAGGATTCAAATAGCTCAGATTACATCACTTTTATTTTAGGAAATAAAGTAAGTTTTACAACATAATCTTACTGACAATAATCAATACAAAAATGCTCGCCTTTCAATTTCACAAGTCCATCGAGTAGTTTAGATTTTCAGTTTTTTTTTCTGAAGGGTTAATATCTCCGTGCGTGTGTGGGGTTCTCGAGGAGAGTCATTATTTGCCCATTATCTTCAGAAGTTGCCATCAAAAGTTGAGTGTCAGTCTATTCTTTTCCATTTACCACAATCTTTAGAACATGTTTATTATATTTGCATGTGGATATCCATTAACTGTATGTGTATGATTATATTTATACTAACATAAATAATTTACTTATCTAAATAATTTATATTTATAGTTTATTTATAAAAACTTTGGATAAGCATGTATTTGAACACGGGTTACACACGTAAAGCGACTAATATGAAACTGATGAATGAATCACATGTTCACATCATAAGAGCAGAAGAAGTGGTAAAAAAATTGACGGTTCATCTCAAAACAGGAAATCTCGGGGGCAGAAAGTCCCTGGCACAATTGAATGCTCAAGAGGGACAGTGCTGAAATTAGTGACAAAAGTTCAAACATATTGAATTTCACGATCCTGATACTAGAGGTAACTGAGCGTTACCTCTAGCGTTGCTCGAAAGAAACCACCCAAAGCTATACATATGAAGCTCTCATCACATAAATATTTTAAAGTAACCTTTAAAATATGTACAGTAAACGTAACCCATCATTTGAATAGCAACTTGGGAGTCTAGTTACTGATGCCGAGTGATTGCAAATGTACACTCAGAGGGGCCCGACAAAGGAGCAGGGGCCATTAGGCTGATCACATTCGCTGAATTGAATGTCAAATGTTTTCCGCGTGTTTCCAGGCGTCAGCGGCAATGATTTAGTAATCCAGCGGAGTATGAATTTGCAGGCAGTTATTGGCAAAACCCATTCTAACTTTGTGTGTGCATTTGCCGAAAATTTCGTTGTTGTAGCAGAAAAATATTGAAAATATATGAATACTGAAAAAAGAAAACAAAAGAGCGTTGAGAAATGTCAGATCTGATAAACTGAAGCAAGTTGATCCTAACGACAAAGAAACTGGTAATTTGATCAAACTACAACCATTGAAAAGATTGCAGTGTAAAAAGAAAAGTGAGTAGGAAAAGATTAGTTTCTTGTGAAAAAACGCAAATGCCAGGGCGTTTAAAGGCTTGTTAGATCCTTGAGCAGAGCAACTAGCAAAGAGCATATGAAGTCCACAATATTATCCAGAAATGAAAATGAGATCAACGCCAGTGCCCCGAGCGTGGCTGGGAGCGCAGTCGGTGGAGGAGGCCTACGGTGCTGCGGGTGTTGGGAGCTCGGGACAAAGCGACAACCGGAGAGCGGAGCGGGGCGGGCGGAGCGGGCGGAGCGGAGCGTCCACCCGCGCATGGCGCGTTTCGCCGCTCCGCCGCCGCCGCCGCCGCCCCCGTCGCTCACTTGCGCCGCAAGATCGATTTACGCACGGACGCCCTCGATGTCACACCGTGGCTCCCCCTGCGGCCCGCGGCTGCGCAGCGCGACCGCCCCGCCCCCGCCCCCGCCCCGCCCGCTCCCCCGCCTCGGACCTGGCCCCGGCCGCCCCCTCCCCGCGCGCTCCTTTCACCCGGCACACGCCTCCTCACGCTGGGGATTGTATCTGGAAATACAATCGATACGCTTCCAGCAAAATTACTTTACAACCATATTTTGCGTTGGGATATTGTGTACCATTCATATGTTAACACGTTGCAAATCAGTAGAGTGGAATTTATACCTCTTCTAATGACCGATGTAGCTGTACTTTTGTCACTCGGGACAAAATTCAAGACATCCCCTCTCTGCTCTCCGACATCGTCTTGGCAACACCTGGCACCCAAAAAAGAAACACAAAGAACGCAAGCTACTATTGGTAGAAACGCAAAAGAAGATGGCACTGACAGGTCGTAATAAGGGGCTGTCCATAAATTACGCAGGGCAAATTTGGAGTATTTTGAATAGCCCCTCTCACCCCTGTAACGCACCCGTAACGGGCGAACGAACCCCTCCATAATAATCACGTAACGCTTGGGCCAACCCCCACCCCCTATGTATATGCAAAAAGTGAAAATAAATTATAGTTCAGTAAAGAAAGTATTAATTTCATTCATTCAGTAAAACTTCTAATAATTTTGTACTAAAACAAATTAATTAGATAATTTTTCATGTTATGGTGTGACAAAAAAGCAAGTATTTCAACAAATGTTAAAAAAATTAAAAACATTAATGGAATATCTTGTACCCCTATGTAACGCAGCGTAACGCTGCCTCAAAGCACCTCCCCCCTCTTTAACTTTACGTAATTTATAGACGGCCCCTAACTCAACTTCAATACCAGCAAATGTGTACAAGTCACTTAGTACAAGCACGATTTATCGTAGTAGAAATAAATCTAGGTTCGCATATTTATGAGATGAAAGAACGCAAGGCGTCAGATATTACAGATGCCATTCCCGATTCACAGAACATTTACTTATTCATATATTTTAAAAGAATGTTTATATGCAAGTTCAAATTCTTGCTTTCTTCCCCCTCCCTCCCACGGCTGGTGCCTCGACAGAAGCGCTTATGGTTCCCCGTGGAATGTTATAAAATAAAACTATTCAGATACAATCTGGCACAACGAAATCTCACAGTCATTACAAAATAATTGATATTACGAGTATATAACGCTTCTAACTTCCTTTCTTAACCCAACTTTCCAAAGTTACATATTCTAATAGCATATATTCTATAGCATTATAATATAAGTGCATTTACTCATGCAGGGAGATCGGTCAGAAACTTAGAGCTTGTCCCGGCTGGGGCAGTGCCCCTCAGGTGGGAGATACCTGGTTAGGGAAAACCCCGCTAGCCGATGGTAGGTCTGCGCCGGATCTCGCCATTCGACGGGGGAAGTCCACCGCCACCACTAAAAACTGCACAACACTTAAGGGAATAACGGCCTTAGTATTTGACGCGCCCGGAATCACTAACAGTTAATCAACCAATCAATAATCGCATTTCAAATTTTCAAGTTCCTGAAAGCCCTCACGCTTTACAATAAAAATGCCTCTAAATTATATATTACTACTTCGAAACTAGTGGTGCTCCAACAGCACATACTTTCTCCCATTTTTTGTGTGCTCCTACATTATATACTAATAGATAAACGTACAAAAGTATTTTCAGCAAGCAAAAATTATTTTCGACATGGAGACTCTGGTCCTCTGAGGTAACGTAATGTCAGCAATACCACAACGTTACCGAAGGACGCTAAGATTTCAGCTCAATCCAATATTTTCAAAACTCAAGTTTTGCTATTTCCGAAAATACGGTTCTCCGAAAATGGGACTAGCACCATATTTTTTATCGTCCTTTGTTACATACGATGAGAAAGTTTAATGGAGAAAAGTAAAGAGGTTTTTGAAAAAAAAAAATTAGGAATTGCGTGAACTTCAGACACAAATTACGCGACATTTATCCGTTTAAAAAAAATATGTATAAACCTCTCTTAAAGAGCTGATTGTTTACAACAAACTTGGTTTAAGACGAAAATCACAATCTTCAATTTTGTAGTTTTGAATGGAACAAGTACTATATTTTTATCGTTCTTTGATACTTACGAGGAGAAAATTTAAAGAAAAAAATATGAGCGGTATTTGAGAATTTTAAAAACATTGCATTTATTTCAGACGCAAATAACGCATAATCCACCCAGTTTTTCAAAAAATGCCTATATGATTTTCTTTAAAGAGCTATATTTTTACAACAGACTTTATCTAAGGTATAAATCTCTCTTGTGAATTTTGTGGTTTTGAAATATTAACGTATTGCAATTTTCGAAACAACGCAGAGTTCACTATAAATGGAAATAGCACCGTATTTTAAACCGTCCCTTTATACACATGACGAAAAAATGAAAGAAAAATTGGACCCGTTTTTGAGAAAAAATGTTTAAAAAGCCAAATTGCCCATATTTCGCGCAAAAAACACAAAACTACTCATATTTTCGAAAAACTGGACATGAACTTATTTGATCAGGTATTTCAACGAACGTGTCATTCTCTTGCATTTTACAAGCCTGTATCATTCTCTTAAGCGTCCTTTACGCTATCCGAGGGCAAAGTTTATTAAAAAAATTGGTACTTTTTTTTAGAAAAAATTTAAAATGTTTTTGAGGCTTCATGAAAGTACCTTCAAAATTAAAAATATCCAATTGAAACACCTAACACCTCGTGTTCATTCAGATCTATAGGGGTATATCGATTTTAGAGAAAATCCGTAGAACGGTTTAGGCGTCAGCGTTGAGCAGAGACGGACAGACAGACGGATAGACGTTTTAATTGAAATCGATTTTTCGATATCAAGGACCCACAAAACAGTGGGGTTCTGGCTACACAACGTGTTAGTGAACGTAAGTTACTATATATAGCAACATGATTTATGCACTTTTCGTTACCAGGACTCGGCTATACGTTTTTCTGCGGAAAATTCGGTTTTCCGGCATACGATTACGTAACTTTATTTTCTTAGGAAATACCTACGCAAGGCGATGAAGTAAAAAAGTCACACATGATTGATAAAATATATTATTTGCATTTTAGTGCAAGAAAGAAGAAGTAAAACGATGTGAGCAATGACTGAGTCAAAATGAAACTGGTTTCCAAGTCCTCAATACTCTTCGCCTCGATCGTTGATTTCGCAGCGCTCCGATATCAGTGCAAGCTATCATCAGCAGTACAGGCCTGTTAAGTATCCAGGGCCAGTTCAATGTATCAACTCGCCCGTCAAGTGGCCTGTTTTTCGTTTAAACTAGTATCCTAGCCTGCTTTGTAATTATTGCGGTGCTAAAGCCGCATTTTATGCTGCTCCTACATGGATCAAGTTAGAAGAAATGCTCTCAGAGCACTGCAAACATTAACGTAGAGGCAGATATCAAGAGTATTCCGAATGAAGTTTTTTAATCCACCCATGAGAACGTCCCATAAGAACTCGTATTACATATGCCGCAGTAGCAACAATTTCTGTAGATATACAAATAAGTGCACATACACAGTAATATTACGAAATGAGCTTTTGTTTTGAGTAGTGAAAAATGTAAGTTAATGAAGTTTCAAAGCGAAAATGAAGCGAAAATGTCTAGTTTTACAAATGTTACTAACATCTACTATTTGCACTATTGGTACTACGGTGACACTATTATTCATTATTTAACTATGTTTATTAATAGGGTAGGAAAGAGAATCTGAAGTTCAAAAAAACGTCCGCAGATTATACTTCTGCAGTCCCTTCTTTTGTCCAGTGCCTTGGATTGTAGAGAAAATGCAGGGATGGACCCTTGTTCTTCTTTTGGAGATTAACATAGCTTCACCATGCGCACCATTTCTCTTGAGCTCTTCTTCTTCTTCTTCTTCTTCTTTTTCTTCTTCTTCTTCTTCTTCTTCTTCTTCTTCTATTTGTGGTAGGAGTAGAGTAGGAGTAGAGCCAGGGTGTGGGTTGCAATTATTATAGCCATTAAAAACAAGAAATTTGTATATCGTTTAGAGATGAACTCTTGAGCGAAAATTTATAGTTCCTCAAATATCTCTAACATCGCGCTTGTTACTTTTAGTCATTATTCAACAATTTATAGTTAAAAGGGTAGGGAAGAGGTTCCATAGTTAAAAAAGTGTTCAGATTATACTTCACCCCCATTCGCCGAAGACATATTTTGACGAAAATATTCGTCAAACAACAGTCAAAATATTTGAGTATTAGATCTTTAAAATTTGCCGGAAGCAGCAGCAGATATTTTAAATTGATACGAGAAGAATATTTTGTAGAAAATGTTCTTTCCAGACAAAAAAAAGGAATTCAACTATTTAATGTAAAAATGTCAAAGAAAAGTACATTCTCAAGCAATTACATCTCCGCTAAATGAGTTTGTTGTGATGTAAATCAGTCACCACGTTAAAACCTGTTAACCTTAACTGAAGTGGAAATCATACACGCAATATTATTCTGTTAATAGAGAGTGGTATGACTCCTTACTTGATTCACACAAATACTCTCTGATCTTCTCAAATATAAGTATTACTGGCTAACTGCAGACGTCTCTTCTTTTCCCATTCTCCCTCTTTTGACAGTAAAAGTAACTATAAATCAGACATCAGGTTATAATCGACATAATGAAGGAACGTAGGGAAGCTGGAAGCATTTCCTACCTCTAATGTATCTCCGAATAACTACAGAAGCGCCATGTTATTGTCGGCAATGATCAACACTCACTCACTGACCTGAAAATTACATCCTTAAGAAGAATCAATCAGCCCTTACTAATAGTTATCTACACTGATACGAAAATCTCAAAAATATTTGCAATAAAATATTCTTGACAACAGAGACAAGTCGATTGAAACTATTCATTTATGCGCTAACATTGACCACAAACGAACGGACGAACAGACGGACGGACATTTTGCCGTCAATCGATTTTTCGGTATCAAGAACCCACAAAACATGGCTTCTGACTACACGTGTTTGAGAAGTAATTTCCTGTGGCTCACTGTGGGTCATCCTCAAATCTTCTGAATAGTTCACGATATCCAAATGCAGTTTTCGCTCTACAATGCACAATCATGGGGTAAGTAATACGCTGTAGAGACATTGGTCTCAATATTTTTGGTTGGCGACTGTTGCCAGGGCAACTAAAGTAACTTTTGTTGGAAATTTAAAACTATAAATTAAATTTATAGTCAAACTACTATCAAAACATTAAAAAATATATATCATTGTATTTCTCTTATTATGATCTATTCATTACTGTTGAGAAAATGAGATAATTCCATTTAAAACTCAAAAGATGATTAAATTTCTCAAAAACTAAAAATATTGTGGTCAAGTTCTCTACAACATAATACTCTCTATAATATAATAATTTCTATAACATAATACTTGCCCGGTGATTCCGCATGAAACTGCATTAAGATATCGTAAACCGTTCATATGTTATGGGGGTGATCCATAGTTGGTGGAACACCTATAAAGGAAGAAGATGTATCCACTTTTTTGTTGCTAGGACCTGGTTATATAATTTTTTCTGTAGAAAAACAATACTTTGTCTTCTTCTGAAGTACGAGAAAGTAGAAATGAAAATAGATAACAACGACCTTTTCGGCAAAAATTGATAAGATATTCGCCCCCTGCAACAATTTGCAAAGAGAAATGAGCACCAAACCTCGTCTCATCATTTACTGTGGCTTACGTGAAGAAATCGACTTACTGTTGCGAGAAACTCGAAAAAGATTATTTGACAGAGCTTTCCTCTGAGCAAACATTTGCACACTTTTTTCACGGCGAATCTATATTTATGCCCAGATGTAAAACAAGGGGTCATTGCAGCATTTGCTCAATGAACCACAAGAAACTCGCCGTAAAACCTGATCAAAATAGGAGTTGAAGATCGAGATGTGTCAGGCTAAAGCTCTTAAAGCTAAAGAAACTTTCGAGCATTGCTGTCATGGCAACCATTTCTCATGAATGTCTTTTACTTGTGTAGATTCAAGGTTGCTAGCAAATAATTGGCATGTCCACAGCAAATACGTCAAATTTCCTCATCAACTTGGCTTTATACCATCGCAGAAAGTGGATGTAGTGTACTGCGTTTCAAGCATATTGATGAAGAGAGTTTTTCCTAATAGAGCTGAAATATTAGAAGAAGAAATATTAGAAGTTTGTGATGTTCGATTGTATTACTGGTTTCAAAATAGTAGTTTCGGCGTAATTTTCAGTAAAGTCATGTCACATTTCCCAAAACATTGTATGGAAAGAAGTTTTGTTTATGTATTGGATGTATGTAAAGAAGAGAAGAGTTCACAAACGTTTCCAAACGGTTTCTGTAGTTGCTTTTGTATGGAGAGTGTATAATGTAACTAATTTGATATCCTTTTCCTTTAAACTTTTGATTCATCATAAATTACATATAATATTTAATTGTTCCCAATCCTCTTGTGCATCACAAAAATGATTCACGGGGTAGCTTATGCACTTGTTTTGAAATTTAAAATGTTTCTGGTATAAATGAGTCAGAAATGTCTCATTTTCAAAACGTTCAAAACAAATATACTACAATATTTCGCTTTCAATTTTTTTCTCGAACATTTCCATGTAAAAAGGGTTTTTATCTTTTATGTTACTATTAGGGATGAAAAATACTATAAACGTGAAGAAATGAAAGCTTATTTTGTTCAGATACTGTATGTAAAATATGAATATAGCAAAATATCAGTATTATATCAGTTTGTGTTCGACATTTTGTCTGGGTTGTGAATTTTAAGGAAATATTATTCGGACTTCGAGAGATGAAGTATTTAGAGCTTAAAATACTTTAGACTTTGGTTATTATGACAACAAATTTGTTTGAACTCGGATATATAGGTTATTGTAAATGAATGCCGCAAATAAGGTCGAATTTCCTTGCAACGTAGGTATTAGGTGTTTGGAAATGGACATAGTGTTCTATGTCATAAGCAGTATTTTCAAGAACTTTGCTTGGCTCAGCTGAAATACTCATAGTTATAAAATTGAAATAAATATTTATTTTATAAAAATAAATTATAACTTTTTATTTACGACGAATATTTCTGCATTTAATACATTACGTAACGCATCGTACTAAGCCAAAACTTACGTGTTATTCCACTTTGAATGCACAGGTACAGTAAAACAAGCATGAAGACATTAATAAACCTTGAATTTCAAATAAGATGAGAACAGTGCGGTTTTGCGAATACCAGTGCCACATCCGTATCATGGAAGTAGACATATTTTGAAATGGCCGTCCTGTCAGTGTTGGCCGTCTTGCGCGAGCCCTCCATTTGCAAAAGCGAAGCGGTCGCCGCGCTGCCGAGAGCCGTGCACTCAGTGTGTTTGCTTTTGCTTTGCGGCGTTCGGGCACGGGGCCATTACGCCTGCAATGACAGCCCTTGAGCCTCCATTAAGTTCCGCAGCCCACGAAGAATGCGCGTGTCGGCGCGGCGCCGCTCCCTCTCCGTTCTGCTAAGATGTGCATGCTGGCAGGCATATTGCGATACTGCGCGGGAAATTACTTCATTAAAAATCTTAGATTGCTCAGGAGAATCCTAACATTTTTGAACTTTATTTATGAGACACTTAAGAGAACTATGTCAATATACTAAAAGTTGATAAGATAACTCTTGACATCAAAAAGAAAAGACGGGAGAACATTCAAAGCGACCATTATTGTGTCAATAAAATACATGTTATTTGCTCAAATTCTTCTCGTCCAAACGCACTGGTTTCCATGCGCAATTTAAAGCTTTTCCAGTTCGAGCAATACGTGGTAAAGAGAGCGCTGTCCACGCGCGAAGACAATACGTTGGATACACCAGTAACGGCTGAAAGGCTCACGATGTTGAAAGCAGAAGGTAAATTTAGGATTATTTAGATTTATTTCCCGTCAAAAACTAGTAAAAACCGTTTGTAAAGTTTGGGAGACGGTGTAATCTGTGCACATTTTTGTGAGAGATCCAGAATCTTAATCCCTGCCTTAAATTGGGAAATGTCGAACAATGAGGTAAATAACAGACTGTGGAGAGGGCGTGTTAAGGTAACTAGCTTAGAGCTCACGAGCATTGCGTTCAGAGCAACTGGCGCATGGTTTACACGCAAGGTTTGTAGACATTTCTCTGGGGTGGAGGAATACCGAATACCTGGTCCATGACAGTCTTTTGAAGTCAGTTGACAGTTATTGCTCCAAATTTGACGCCAATAATTCCAATTTCACTTTTTAATGCAATTAAAAAATTAATTAAAATGAAATACTATGTAAGTATTAGTTCATATTTCCAATTGACAGTAAAATTAATAATTTGATAATCGAAAGGATCTTGATTTTGTTCATGTGTGGAAGTTTGACGGGCAAAGATTCTTGTCTGTTAAAATAACTCTCCGTGGGGAGAACTGTTTGATAGAAAAAATCAGGCAAACATATTTTCATATTTAACCACCACTCTTCTTGATAATTCGGCCTCGCTTTGTACTCACATGTTTTTATTGAGCTTGGGCTTGTATGCCCCTTTCTGGCTTAGGAAGGGAAACGCGAGCGGAGTGAGGGGAAGTTGTGCGTGCCCACAGGAGCACCGAGCAGCCCGGCGGGCTAGTGGCTCGGCCAGGAGCAGCCCGACATGCCTGCTCGGAAAAAGGCACCTACACCCGCGCCGGAAGTTGGCTTCAGAGCAAGCCTGGATTGAATACACGGAGCAGAGATTCCGCTAATGGCCTCTCCCCCTCGCCCAAGTAACCTGTACGATAAATAAAGTAGTGGTGCTACAACAGCACATTTTTGTACTCCACTACTACCACTAATGCTAAAATCACCACATAAAGCAATGGGTTCCAAAGAGCGATTTCTAATTTTCTTCGGGGTTATCTGTTGATTTTTTTAAGAAAGCGAAGATATATATGGCTCGCTTCGTTGGAGGTCTATAAATGAAAAGGTATAAAATTATTGTGCGCAGTAAGACGTACGATTGTCTTTTCAAAAATATTTTCAACTGAGGTGTGTGGGGTATGGAAATTGAGTAGAATACCGCCGAGAATGTGGTTCGCCAGCTCTCTAACGTGTGCATGTTTTCCGGCAAAGTTCAGGTGAAGACCATACATACCAGCTAAAGTGTTTGTTGTTTTCATTCTGAGAGAAAGATTAGTACAAATAATATAAAATTTGTGTCTCCCAGATATAGTTTCAATTATTTATTTGCCTCTTATGTTTTTAATTTCTCGCCTTAATATAAACATAGTAAAGATAAAGTATTCTAATGAAATGGACGATCGACGGAAATCGACGATTTTTCAACTAAGAACTCGTATTGTCGAGCGTATTGTGCTACTGAAAGAGTAGATTGCTTTTGTGCCTATATGTAGTAAATTACATCCTATGAGACGTTGTGTAGTCAGAATCCCCGTTTTGTGGGTCCTTGATACTGAAAACTTTATTGACGGTGAAACGTACTGTCCGTCTGTGGCGAACGATAGCGTCTAAAGAGATCAAACAATTTTCTCTTAAATTGATAATCCATAATCGAACTAAACGATCTCAACGCTCTGCGAGTTTGAAATAGATATTTTGATTTTTGAGGGTACACTACATGACGTCTCAACATTTCCAAAAGTTTCTCAAAAATCACCCCTAATTTTGTGGATCAAACCTTGTTCTCGGAGAGCGTAAAGGACGCTTAAAATATGGCATATTTCATATTCGTTAAAATCTAAATTTTCGAAAATTGCAAAACTTCACATTTTCTGGCGACTTTATTCAATTATAATTTTGAAGACGGAGAGTGTTTATCCCATGAAATCTGCTTTAAAATGACAAATCTTGCAGTAAGGTCATAAACAATTTTACGAATTTATGAGTAGTTTCGCGTATTTCGGTAAGGATGGTACAAGTCATTCACTCAACTTCGTCAACGACCTTAAAGAAATACGTCTATTCCGGTTGTCAACAAAACTGTCAGATGCCCAGCGAGTAAACAGGAACAGGATTGTTTTGCCAACCGGTTTATCCAAAATACGGGGATTTTGCCGTGACGGCGGCCACATGACGGCGTTGGCTGTTGGCTTCTGCGGCGAAGATCCCGCGCACGCACGAGCGCCAGAAATATGGTCTGGAGAGCAGTGACCTGCAAGGCGCCGAGAGCCAGCGGCTCGGAGGCTGGGCGCGGGAGCTCGAGCAGAAAGCAGAACGAGAATTCAGGGCTGGAAGGGAACCACGAAATAGAACACAAATAGCAGTTTTTGTTCAGAAAATAATCTACAAAGCATGTTTGCTGGGCGCGAGGAAGATGTACACTTCGGAATGCAATTGAAATAAAGTTATATTCAATTTCGTTAATCATCTGCCACAAATACAAAACAACAATAAAGAAAAAACACGGTGGAAATATCTATTCAACATTCTAACGCAGTGTAAAATATCCTTATGGACCGCTCGTTCTCGTAACGCTGAATAATTACTTTCCAACAAAACAGTGTGAAAGGTCTAGTTTTATTTACAGGGCGCGCCTTGAAAGGGAGTGAACTCAAGGCGAGGGAACGAGTTGCGGGCAAGTGCGCCGAGAATGCAAGCGGGGCTGAACGGAGCAGAAAGTTAGCGGGGGAGGCGGGAGGCGCGGAACAGCCTGGAACGCGGAGGGCGAGGAGACACGGGACGATGGACGAGGGATCCCGGTCAGCGGCGGCCGCGCAGCCTGCGCCCGGAACGCGCGCCGTGCCAAACAATGGGCGGAGGCCGCGTCGCGTTTAGCAGGCCGCAGACGCGCGGACAAAAGCGCGCCGCCTCCGCCGCCCAAGTTGCTATCGGCCGACGGTCGCAAGCACAACTTGCCCCCCGCACGTACACGTAGGGCTACGCATGTATGCGCGGCGCTAGACAACGGCACAGCGGGAGAGGCCCATCGCTTTTTCCGCCTTGAACTACTCCAGAGACACGTCAATAACCAACATTTGATAATACTCGTAATAACAGTCCCTACAAAAATCAACCCCAGCACGTACTCTACCACGCAGCCAGTCGAAACTCGTGTGACCCAGACCCGACTTCATGCTTCTGCGAATATTATTGTGCAAGTTGCACGGGAAGACCAGACTAATACTTTTGTCTCGTACATGTGTGCCTCTTGTTAAAGAAGTCGCAAATAAATTTACCTTGATTTACGGTACTTCCACCTTCCCACGTAACAAAAACAAAGCGAAGCAGCGTTAAGAGGCGAAATATAGTAGCGAGAGTAAGTACGCGTCTGTTGTAGGCCTTAATCAACGAAATGTACGCGGGCGTGCCGCAGACTTAGAGCCGCACGCGCGGTCCCCAGATTACCTACCCAACAAAAGGAACATTTATAATCCGAGCGCCGCGCCGACTAGGCGGTGTCCTTATCGCATTTGGTAAGGATACTGCTCCCGCTGCGCAATTCGCCGCTGGTGTTGATCTCCGATAAGCTATGCGGAAAAAACCTACCAATCTGGTCGATTAGTATTGACCTCTCAAGACAGCGGGCCTTAAATTCGCTGCTTTATGCTCCTTTTTCCCAAACAAAACGCCTGGCATGCACCACGTCAGTATCACACCAACAACCCACTAAAACCTCGCGGTCAGATACAAGCTGCAGTGACCATTAATTTGCTCAGTGGACTTTTTTTAAATTCATACCCATAACCGAGGTGTAATAAATAGGAAGTAATAAATATTTGTTAATAAGTGAGATGGTATTATTGCTGTGGATACTGAAGAAATATGTAAGCATATTTGGGCGTTAACCAGATGGAGTGCGCCTTATTCAGAAGGGTTAATTACGATGGCTTGCATAGTCACAATTTGACTAGATACCTAGATTTGGATAACTCTTATTTTTTATCTTGAGTATACTCAAACGTCGATGATTGCCGGCATATTATCAAGTCATGGTATTGGGTTAGTGCAACGCTTTATTCGGTGATATTTATCATTTGATTGTGAAGAAATAGCTTGAGTAATTTTCGTGAATCCATTCTTGACTGTTTCTCCCTTATAGCATGGGCTTATTAAGTGTGTAGCTCATTCTGCGATGGGGTCTGTGGATACTGGGTGGAGCTACGTACGCTGCGTTTGAAAACACCCGTTCAATATAAGATATTTTTTAGTTATGCCGTATCGAAAGGTGGCACAGGACAAATTTCTTTGCGCAGACGTTTTTATGTCAGGCGGCAGGATCTAACTTAATCCATCATGGGATAATTTCTTGGTGCCGCTTCTTGTAGTGCCGTTTTACTCCCGAGTCGCGCTAACAACGATCTACCAATAACCGGAGCGGCTAAGAGTGCTGATGCATTTTTTTTACCGAAATCAGGAGCATTTGGGCAGAACGTGTTGAACCACTGTCACACGGTCAAAAGATAAAGGAATCAACGGCAGAGCAAGTGGAGGCGACCTCTTCCGTGAGGCGAATCTGCGCAGCGTTGGCCACGAGCCGCTTCACTCAGCCCCCTGCGTTTATGCAACATGCCCACACATTTAATGACAGCGCGTTTCTGCACCTCGTTACTCTTATAGTTCCATGCTGTGATCTTAAACACGCGCACTTGCCGACTTTGGACTATAGCTTAGTCATTGGGCAGCTAAAGCAGATCACCCAGGCCCGAAATCGGAATTAATCAAATTCGAACACACACCACCGCACACGCTTTTTGAACATGTTCAAGGAAGCAATTTACTAGCATTCGCATCGTTCAACATTGAGGCGTCTTCTTTAATTCAGGTTCGCAGTCGGTGGGATTTTGAAATGATTAGACACACGGGAAGTGCTCTTGGCACTCCCCAAGTTAATCCTCTTCGTGCGTTTCGTAAATCACCGTTTTCTGTCCAAGGATTCACATTTTCGTGCCCTGTGATTTGCCGCCGCCATCGTCGGCCGCGCGCCGGATTCTAAGCATCGTTTTCCGGTATCTTTTGCTGACGGCTGTTCTTTTGTTGGGGAATGCGTTGTTGTTCATGGATGTGCGGAGCGAAGGCAGCTACCTAATAAGCCCCTCTTGCCAAGCACCTGCCAGTGTCGGTGGCCGCGTTGGCCTGCGTCTGCGGTAAAGCTGCGCCCGAAAGATGTCCCTTATTTTTCGACATCCGCTTGCTGTACGAGAAATCTAGGATGGTTTAAATTCGCCGTGGGTACTTACATTTCCTAACCGTTAGGACTAATTGTTTTCCACGACCGATTTGATTTTTCGTGTCTGCCTCTGGTCGTTTTGTACGTCGTGGGCCGGTGGCAGTACCGTAATGTCACCGTACAATACCCGGTCATTTTTGGCTCCCCCTTCACTGTGCATTTCTCAGAAGGCGAAGCGCGCGCGCCAAGAATAAGGCACCCGAACGATCATTAGGTGCCTTGGTTGTCTTGACGCACGTGGCCTTGCCATTTCGCGACAGCCGCATGCAGTGGGTCATGCGGTACCCGACCAGAGATGGGTTTCAGACCCCCTGAGATATATCGGCCGTGGTCGAAGTACGTGTGGGGTTGGATTTTTCTGGTCACGGAGCCTACAGACGTTATTACGCGTAAATTCCGACTCGAACAAAATTGTTGGGTTATATGCAGCGTGTTCTGGAGTAAGTTTTCAGGCCGCACAACGCGCTGGGCCCTGCGTCACCCCGCCCTGTCGCGTTGTCTAGCGTCGCGCCCTACTGCCGTAGCCCTACCGTGTACGTGCCGGGGGGCCCGTTGTGCTTGCCGAACGTCCGGCCGAATCGCCACTTCGGGCGGCCGCGGCGGAGCGGCTTATGGCCTGTCGCGCACAGACACGCCACGAGTCCTGCGGCCTGCTAGACGCGTGCAAACGCGGCTCCGCGCTGCAATTGTTTGGCACGGGCGCGCGTTCCGGAGACTGAGGCTGCGCGGACCGGCTGACGTGGGATCCTCGTCGCATGCGTCGTGTCTCGCTCGCCTCCACGTTCGGCAGATGTTCGCGCTCGCCGCCTCCCGCTAACTGTTCTGTCTCGTTCAGTCCCGCAAGCTGCTCTATTCTTCGGTGCTCTTATGCACTTCCGTAATTGATCTCTGTTTTCCCAAATTCGTCGTCTTGATGTAGTAGGACTTTTCACCTCTTTTAAGGCGGCGCAGCACATGTAATATTAATACTTGCAGATGCAGTTATCACTGTTTATTGTTGGAAGTCTTCTTCAGCGTTAGCGAACGATCTGAGCGGTTGAAATTAAACGTAAAGATAAACGTTTATAGACACAGTCTACAAGCGTTGCCTGTTGAATAGATTCAGTTTTCAACGTGTTTTATGTGGTTTGAATTCGTTGTTTTGTTAATTGTAATAGTAGCAGATGATTTTTTTTGAAATGAATTGGACTCTGCTCAATCTACTTATTTAATATTTGCACACTTCCGGAAGTGTACATCTTCTCGCGCCCAGCAAGCTGCTTTGTAGTCATCTAATCTTCTGCACAAAATGGCTAAATTTGTGTTCTATTTCGTGGTTCCTTCAGCCTGGAATTCTCGTTCTGCTTCTGCTCGAGCTTCCGCGCCCAGCCTCCGAGCGCTGGCTCTGGCGCTTGAAGGTCATTTGCATTCTCGCCAGAACCATATTTGTATGGGGCGCTCGTGCGTGTCGCAGGGTCTTCGCCGCAGAAGCAAAGCCAAGCCGTATGTGGGCCATTCGGGCGTCAGGCAAACCGTGATATATTGGGATAAACGGTTGGAAAGTACGAATTCCTGTTCCTGTATCTTCGCCGTGGCATCTGACAGTCTCTAGATTGAAACGGAAATAGAAGCGTATTTTTTAAGGTCGTTGACCCGAAGTTGAGTGAATGACTTGGTACCATCTTACCGTACTCGCAAACTACATGATATAAATTCGTAGCAATATTGCTCTTCTTTCATAGACCTTCACTGCACAGATTTGTTTCATGGTTTAAAGAGTTTTTTCATGGATAAACAATTCGTCTTCAATCAGCGCTAATCATGGGAATAAAGTCGCAGAAAATGTTGACAGTTTTGCAATTTTTTGAGAAATTTAGTATTTTTAAGACGTTTGAATATGCTAATTTTAAGTCTTTGGTACCTTTTACGTCTCCGAGAACAAGGTTTGATCCACAAAATTAGGGGTTGATTTTGAGAAACTCTTTGAAATCTGTTGAGACCGTATGTGTGTCGTATAAAATAAAATTATCTATTTCAAACTCGCAGAGGTTGAGATCGTTTTGTTGATTATGATTATCAATTTAAGAGAAAATTGTTTGATCTATTTGAGGTATGTTCGCCACAGACGGACAGTAACGTTTTTCACCTCGTCCAATAAAGTTTTCAGTATCTAGGACAAAAACGGGGATCCTGACTACACTAAAGTTCATGGATGGTATTTACTACATATAGGGCCAAAAGGCATCTACTATTACTTTCAGTAAGACAATAGCTCTGACATAGAGTTCTTAGTTGAAAATCGTGTTTCGGCCGCATCATTAGAAGTACTTTTATTTTATATGTTATAATTTTAAAGGGGAGAAATTAAAAAACATAAGAGGCAAATAATATTAATTGAAATATATTTAGAGGAGACCAAATTTTTTTAATATTAATTTAGATACTAATCTTTCTCTAGATGAAACAACAAACATTTCTAGGCTGGTATGTATGGGTTTCACCTCTTGAGAATTTGTCCGGAAATGCTACACATGTTAGAGAGTGGCTTACACATCTCTCGGGTATTTAACTCAATTCATACCACAACCTAGTTGGAATAATATTTTTTGAATATTATAGAATCTCGTCACTTTTACTTCTGCGCCACATAATTTTCTATAACTTTCTATTTTGTAGACTGTACGAAGGAGCTATCTATATCTTCGTTTTCTCTTGATAAATCCAGTAACCCGATGAAATTAGTTCAAATGCTCTTGAAACATTGGTTTATAGTGGTGATCTTTGGCATTAGTTGTAAGTAGCTGGGAGTACAAAACTGTGCTAGTTTGTAGCACCCTTAATCTTATTTATCGTACAGTGCTTTTCATATGGGGCCGAGGGGGAGAGGCATTAGGCCGGAATTCTGCTCCGTGTATTCATCAAGGCTTGCTCTGAGCACTTTCCGGCGCGGTGTAGGTGCCGTTTTTTCCGAGCAGGCATGTGGGCTGTCCGGCGAGCATAGGCCGCGAGTGCTGGTGCTCTAACTGTGGGCAGCACTATTATTCCTCACAATTCCTCGTGTTTCCCTTCTAAGTCCTAGAAGTAGGTGTGATATACCTCAAGAAACAATAGCTCAATATAAAAATAATGGTGTAGTAAAAGCGAGCCCGAATTATCAAGAAGAAGTGGTGGGTTTAAATATGAAAATATGTTTTGCCTGATTTTTTCTATCAACAGTCTCTCACGGAGGTTGTTTTACGACATTGAATCGTTTTGTTACCGTCACTTATTAAACTTCTACATGAACAAAATCAAGATCCTCTTCGACTTATATACTATTGTAATTTTAACACTGTTCAAGGTTGGAATATTCACTATAATCTCTACATGTTATTTCTCATTTTTAAATTAATTTTTTAATCGCCATTACAAAGTTATCACGTGATAACTTGAGTCTTCTTATTGGGCTCAATCTTGGAGCAATAACTGGTCACTGACTTTAAAAGACTGTCATGGACCGGTTAATTCGGTTTCCTCACCCAGAGAAATGTCTTTTACAACCTTCGTGTAAATGCGCAGTTGGCTCTGAACGATGCTCGGTGAGTCTCTAAGCTAGTTTACCTTAACGCCTCTCCACAGTCTGTTATTTACCTCATTGTTCGAACCTTTCCATTACGGCAGGGAATTAAGATCTCTGGACATACACCCCTTCCTCACAAAAATGTGCACAGAATTACAAACGTCTGCGCAACTTTCAAAGACGTTTTTTACTAGTTTTTGAGCGGGAAATAAATCTAAATAATCCTAAATTTATTCTGCTTTAACATCGTAGAGACTTTTAAGCGTTTACTGTGTTCAACGTATTGTTTCTTCTGCGCGTGGACTAGCGCTCTCTTTACAGTATTGCTCGAACTGGAAAGCTTTAAATTGCGCATAGGAACAGTGCAGTTGTTGGACGAGAAGAATTTGGGCAAATAACAGTTTATTTATTGACAAATAATGGTCGCTTTGACATGTCTTCCGAGTATTTTCTTTTTTGATGATAAGAGTTATCTTATCACTTTTAGTATAATTTGACATAGTTCTTCTTAAGTGTTCTGCATGAATAAAGTTCAAAAAGTGGTTAGGGATCTACAGCTGAGCATTAAGATTTTTAATGAGTTAATTTCCAGGCGCAGTATCGCAATATGATGCCAGCATGCACATCTTAGAAGATCACGGGAGGGAGGCGGCGCGGCGCGGACACGCGAATCACAGTCTTTCGTGGCTGCGGAACTTATGGAGGTCCAATGGGCTGTCATTGAGGCATAATGGCCCCGTGCGCGGAACGCTGGAAAGCAAAAAGCAAGACACACTGAGTGGAAACTGGCTCTCGGACAAGTGGAGATGGGACCGCATAACGTTTTTTCGCGATTTTGCAAAATGGGTGGTTCATCAGCGCGGCAAAGATTCGTTAGTTCAACATACTATATGACAGAAAGCGGACTTATTTTCTCATGTAAATAAATTGTTCATTGGAATTTGGGCATGAGTTTAGGCCAATATGTATATATCAACGGGTATGGTGGCACTTTACTGGTTTCGCCAAACCATTTTTTGTTTATAATTGTTAGCCTCTTGTTCTTTAATTTATTTTATTTTTGTGTAATTAATACTGCCATATGAGATATTTATTAATGTCTTATATAGAACTTTGAATATTTACATTTAATTAAATATATTATTGTGTATGATAGTCATTTAAAATCGTAAGTAGTTCCTCTGAACATCCAATCAATGGAGTCGATCGCGGGAAGGTAGGTGGTTTTGATGGAGAAGATGTCGCAGCGTGCAAGAATAGTGGAGGCACCCTGGTCAGTCTACACGCTGCCAAAAGCTAGATTATCTTAATTATAATATGAAGTGTTGTAACTACTACTCATAAACTGTGATTGATTAAATAGTGGGTATTTATGCTTGACCTCTGTTCGCAAGTACGAACACGTTCCCGTACATAGAGACAGTCGGACGGATGGTGGGTTTATTTGCCTCTGGGCGTTTAATTTCTGTTCGTGTGTGGCCGTCTTTGCGCTAGACCTTTAATTATGACCACACTCAGCGCTGTAAGTTTTAGAGAGATGTAAGTGTGGTCTGACGAGACAGCGTGCGTATCGTGATTTTTGCTAATATTGCTTTTGGGCGTGTTCCCGGGACCTACGAAGGGGCTTACTGCCTGCTGCCATTCCCCTTGAAGCCTCTTCAAAATGTAAAGTTTAGCATGGCATTCAACAGAAGATGCGCGTGTTACGGCTGTTCGCGCGTGCTTTCTGTCCTCGTTTGGCTGATGTGCATGCTGGCCGGCCATTTGCGATCCTGGCGGGCTTTATTCATTACCCTCTTAGACTTTGCTTCGGAGAATCCTTCAACATTTCTTGAAAACCTTTGCATTTATGGCCCTTCGGCCTATGTCCTCTATCCACTCGTTGACCGCTCTCATTGAAAGGTTTTGTACTACACGCAAACCATGAGGCGCAACCTTCCAGCGCCATTATTGTGTCCTTACAGGTACAATAGTAATATATTATTGCTTCAAATTCTTCTTCGATCATGCCGCCCATGGTGATTTCCTGCGCTTTCAACGGTTCTACACATACGTTGCAGGCTTGCGTGTACAGCGCGCATTGCTGTACCACAAGCGGATGAGATCCTACGTTGGTCCCCGTCGTCTGCAATAAAGCGTTCTCAGAAGAGTGTTTGCAATCGCACGACAAGGTCCTTTAATGGATCAATATGTTTCAAGACTGTCACTTATATAGTCACTGTATTTCTCCGGTGTTGATCCAGTTTATGGAGATGAGCAAGTGTTGAATCTGTGTACAATAAGTGTTTTTATGTGCGACATAGATCGCAATTTTTTGTAGATAATCATTATGCTTCTTTTCATATTGGAGAAACTGTCGACATAGAACTTGTTAGATATATGCAATAAGCCAATGTGGCGATAGGGTGTGTTCCAGGTACCTGCTTAGTGACTCCCACTCGACATCGACTTTGCGTTACGAGGCCATAGTGTCTGTGTTAGCCCGCCAGGTTTGTAGACCCTTTCTCTGGGGTGGATTATAAATCAAGCCTCTTGTCATTTAGCCAGTCTTTTGTCTTCGTTTGTCGAGTTAATTAGATATGACTGACATCACTTTTGCTGAAGCAAATTATGTTTCACATTTGTGACACACTTATATTCTGCCCTTTTATAGCCGTTACTTCTACTGTAATATAATGGTCCGTTTAGTTATAATTTCCAATTGAACGTCTTTACTTTGATAACTGCCCAGCTATGATATATTGTTCAATGTGTGGAGTTTGGACGGGCAAGATTGCTTGTCTGTTTACACAACCATAAACTCACTCCGTGGGGCTGTTTGACTACGAAACATCGGCAAAAACTTTTTCAACAGTTTTCTAACTTTACCCTCTTTTGCTACTGGCCTAGGCTTTCATATGTTTGTCCTCCACTGTTTTTCTGGCGTTGGGTGTAATAGACCTTTCTGGTCATTGCAGGATGGCACGCGCGCGGAGATGAAGGGCGTTGTGCGCCCACAAGGACGTCCTGCGCGCGGGGGCTACGTGGTCGGCGGGCAGCCGCATGCCTGCTGGCACGCCGGCTACCAACGCGCCGGAACGTTGGTTTCAGCGCGCTGGCTTGCAATAACTGCGGCGCAGAAGATTCGTCTGCGCTCTTCCTGCCCGTCCGTGTGGCGAATAATAGATAAGTGGTAGTTTCCGCACTTTTTTGTACACTCACAACTACTCACACTCCATGAGCTCACCACCACCCTAAGGCCTGAGGTTTCAAGAGCGCAGAGGGCTTTTCTTTTCTTCGGGGTTATCTGTTGAGTTTCGTAGGGACGACGCGCTAGTACGATAGATTCTACCTGGGTCTGTTCGTTGGCCGTACTCTCACTGTCGCAAGTGATATCCCTTCTGTGCGCGTCCGCCGTAGATTTGTACTTTTGACCCTCTTTTCCTGCGGTGTGTGGGGTTGGCCACTTGAGTAGCAATCCGGCGACGATGTGGTTTGGCCACCGATCTCTTCAACGGTGTGCTGTTTTCGGGCAAAAGTTCCGGTAGCCTCATATAACGCTCGTGTTGTTGTTGTGTATCTGTTCTGAGGAAGCATTGGATTCGTCCCTATCTTGAATATCTTATTTGTGGTTTTCTCAGTATACTAGTGCTCTCCACACTTATTTCTTTGCCTCTTATTGTTTTTTTTCCTGCGCTTCTTCTCTACCTGGCACCTTAGTAATTATTCCTAGTTGTTACCGTATTTCTGCTGCGGCGCCTTTGCGACTTTTTTCTCAGAACTCGTTTGTCGAGCGTATTGTAGCCTTGAGAGTAGCTATGCTTTTGTGCCGTATATGTGCTATAACCTTACATGCCTCTTGAGACGTTGTAGCTAGTAAGCAAATCCGTTTTGTGGGTCTTGATACTGAGAAACTTTATTGCACGGTGAAAGTACTGTCCGTCTTGTGACGAACGATGTGTTCTAAAGAGATCAACTAAACAAATTTTCTACTTAAATCAAATTAATTTTTGACAATAATGGAAACTAAAGATTCAAAAGATTGGCGAGTGTGTGAATATAGATCTGCTTGAGATTTTTTGGGCAGGGTACACTACATGAGTCTCAACTTTTCAAAAGTTTTCAAATACCCCCTAAATTTTGTGGATCACCTTGTTCTCGAGAGCGTTAAGGACGTTTAAATATGAATATTTTTCATATTGTTTAAAATCTAAATTTTCGAAAAATTGCAAAATTCACATTATTCTGGCCGATTTTTCCATTATAATTTTGAAGAACGGAGATTTGTTTATCATGAATCTGCTTTAAATAATGAAAATTTGCAGTTAAGGTCATACAATTTAGAATTTTATTGAGTAGTTTTGCGAATTTGGTAGGGATGGTACAGTCATTCCTCATTGTACGACAATACAGAATCGTCTATTCGGGGTTGTCAAACAATGTCAGATGCCCAGCGGTAAACCAGGAAAGGATTGTTTTTGCACGGTGTTATTGGACCAAACTACGGGATTTGGTGCCGTGACGGGGCAATGACAGAGGTGTGGACGTGTTTTTATGCGGCGAAGACCACGGACGCACGAGCGCAGAATATATGTCCTGGAGATGAGATGACTGCAAGGCGAAGAGAGAAGCGGCTGGAGGCTGGGCGCGGGAAGTGGTTGCTACGTGTGCAGAATGTTCTGAAGTACGAGAATTCATTCGGCTTTGAGAGAGAGAAACAAAGCGGAATAGAAACAGAAATGTTTTAGCAGTTTTTGTTCGAGAAAATAATTACAAAGCATAGTTTTGCTGGGCGCGAGGAAGATGTAACAACTTCGGAATGCAATTGAAAATGTTAAAGTTATATTCACTTTCGTTATCTTGCACAAATACAAACCATAAAAAAACGGTGGAAATTTATTCACTTCTAACGCGTGTAAAATATCCTGTTGGACGTGTTATCTGTAACGGTGATAATTCTTTCCACAAAAAGTGTGAAGGTCTGGTTTTATTTACAGGGCGGCGCTTGAAAGGGAGTGAACTCAAGCGAGGGAACGAGTTGGGCCAAGTGCGCCGTTGAGAAATTGCGGGGCTGACGGAGAGAAAGTTAGGAGGAGGAGGCGGGAGGCGCGGAACAGACTGGAAGCGGAAGTTGTCGATGGGAGAGATCTACGGGAGGATGGATGAGGGATCCGTAGCCGGCGGCCGCGCAGCTGCGCCGCGGCGCGCGCCGTGCAAACAAGGGGGAGGCCGCTAGTGTTTAAATAGAGCGAAGACGCGTCGGACAAAAAGCGGCGCCGGGATCGCGCACATCTAGTTTGCTATGGCGGGAGGGTCGCAAGAATTGCCGTATTACCGTACCAGTAGGGTTACGCATGTATGGCGGCGCTAGACCAACGGCACAGCGGGAGAGGCCCATCGTTTTTATCCGCTTGAACTACTCCAGAGAACAACGTCATAACACACATTTGATAATCGGTTCTCGTATAACGTCCTAAAATCAACCCAGCAGTCTCTACCACGCAGAGTCGAAACTCGTGATGACCAGACCCGATATACATTGCTTACATGCGATTATATAATTGTGCAAGTTGCACGGAGACGCAGACTAATACTTTTGTCTGTACTGTGTGGCCTCTTGTTAAAGAAGTGCATAGATTTTACCTTTATTTAGGTACTTCACTTCCTCCGTAACAAAAAAAGTAGCAGCGTATAGATGAGAGAATAGTAGTGGAGAGTAAGTAGGTCTGTTGTGTGGCTTAGTCAATGGAAGATTGATTACGCCGGGTTGGCGAGACGCACTTGAGCGACCGCGCGTCCAGATTTAGGTACAACAAAGGAACATTTATAAGATCGATTTGTTGCCAGCGCGATAGGGGTGGCGAGGGCGAGGTAGAGTGCGGTTGTGGGGGGTGGGGCGGTGGGTTGGTGGGACGGAGGGCAATATTAGTAGCGGGGCGGTGGTGTGAGGCGGGGGCTGGGGTGTGTGTTTAGGGAGCAGATGACCACAAGCAGGGGCATGTATGGCGCGAATTAAGGCGAGAAGGTGAGTGAGAGAGGGGTGAGAAAGAGGAGAACGAATAGC
>BOPP01000242.1:270257-381991 GCA_017312745.1 Gryllus bimaculatus
TATATATATATATATATATATATATATGATAAAGTAAAAAAATCAAGCATTTTAATGGCGTATTAGCAAAACATTATTATTGATGCTATGAATTTAGCAGTATGGGTGGCAGTAAGTGTGTTAATACAAATTACCGACAACTTTATTCTGAAGTTTAATTAATCCACATCTGTGTTCTCAGCAACCAACGTTGCTCGTTCTCTCAACCATTTGTTATTTTGTGGTTACCAAAGATGTACGGGAATACTTTGCTGATGAGCCCGTGTTTTGATAAGACGAATTACAAAAATTCGAAGGAAATGAAATCAATCCGTTCGATTCGTCGACAGGAACATGATCGTTACCGATATTCAGCAATATCTTCGAGAAATCTTCAGCAGATGCATCGTTCAGAAGCACCACTCTCATGTTTGCTGCTTGCTGAAGTTTCTTCACATAGAGCCACAGATTTGATGATTTGAAGCAAGCGGCGATTTTTCATCGGCAGCAGTCGATCTCGGAATGACTGGTAATGTTTGGCGGAAATTGCCAGATTGTAAAATCATTGCGCCTCCAAAACCGCTCGAGTCATTGCTCAGATCTTTGAATGTTCGTTCGCGTGCTTCTAATGAGCGTTTGTGCGCCTTGGTGCATTCGTCCCAGATGTTGATTTCTGATGCTACGGAAACTTTGGTCATTGCGGAATACTGTTAAATGACATTTGTTTATTATTTTCAAGGTTTAACGGTAATTTTAACGCTGAATGGGCCGTGCAGCATACTTCTAAAGATGTGGCCGCTATTCCAAAGAAGCAACTTTTACTGCCATGCCGGATCTCGCACGAACAGTGGCCAAAATTAATGACACGAGGAATGTCTTTCCAGTTCCACCGGGGCATCCAGAACAAATAAGCCACAATTTCCATCATCAATTGCCTTTATTAATGTTTCATACAATTCCTTCTGTTGGGAGTTCAACAGGGGTACATTTCTTGAACTGATTTGTCTAATTCATGGCGATCATATCCACGTCCACGTTCTAATTCTCGATTAAATGCGTCGTCATCATTGTTGCCGTCGTCGTCGTCGTCGTCATCGTAGTAGTAGTAGTAGTAATAGTAGTAGTAGTAGTAGTAGTAGTAGTAGTAGTAGTAGTAGAAGTGGTAGTAGTAGTAGTAGTAGTAGTAGTAGTAGTAGTAGAAGAAGTGGTAGTAGTAGTAGTGGACGTAGTTGTAGTAGCAGAAGTAGTAGCAGTAGTAGAAGCACTTGTAGTAATAGAAGTAATCATATCAGTAGTAGTTGTAATAGTAGTAGTAGTAGTTGTAGTAGTAGTCGCAGTCGTAGTCGTAGTAGTGGTAGACCTAGTAGTAGTAGAAATCGTAGTAGTCGTGGTAGTAGACGCAGTAATAGTCGTAGTAGTAGTAGAAGACGTAGTCGATGTAGTCTTAGTAGTAATAGTTGTAGTAGTAGAGGTAGTAGTAGTAGCAGTAGTAGTAGAGCATCGTGTAGTCACTGCTTATTTATTGTATAAAACTAATATATGAAAATATTCTCAACGGTAGAACTCGTTATCTACCTTCATGATGGAAACGTTGGGACTAGGCCGTGTTTCTTACGCAGCAGATAAATTATTTCACAACTGGAGATAATTTCTTATCAACAGAACCATCACACTGTCCTTCATAACCCACTCATGCTAGGATTTTGGAGCAAAACTACTGCAAAAGGAAAATCATGATGGCAACTGATCTTCGAACACAAAAAAAAGTACACAGATTCAATTAGTGGCGCGACAAATTGTTCCAACATGAATAAAACGAAGAATATGAATAATATATTATATATACAATACAATAATATATATTTCTTATCAGTATATTGATCCACATGGATCCTACACGTGATCCATATGTGAGAAATTGCTGGTAAATTTACCTTAAAGCGAATATTTAAGCTATTCACATACAGTTTTTTTTTCATGATTCGAACATTATATCTAAGAAATAGAAAAAGGTATCCCTGGTTAAGATGGTAAAGAGATTCCCTAAACCAAGTGACATGCGTAGTTACACTATAAATCTAATATAAAAATTATATTTTGAAAGGTTTCTTTGCCGCTGTCCCATCACCCAAGCCCCTTTAGAGCCCAAAAGGCGCTTTTAATTTCTTTATAAATTTAGCACTGTTTTGTCTGATTGAAACATATTAAAAATAAGAAAATAATTTATATCATCAGAAAACATTTTCTGATCTTTTCGCAGCGTCCAATTCAAACAAAAAATTGAAAAAAATCTTAATCTTTTTGCTGTTGCTTACAACGAGAATATGCTCTAAACAAATCTCAAATGTTCCACTCAAATCACAAATTGTTATGGATTTATTTAAGAGTTTTTCGACTACTGGGCTGCAGTTAAAAAATAAACTTTTTTTACCATTTTACCGCCTTTGAATCACTTTGTCTTTAAAAATACTTTGAAAACGACTGCAACAGTTCCGTGCATTTATTTTAGTATTTATAATGCATGTATATACATTGTTGTAGCACACACTAATATTTTGACATTGGAATGTAGTTACAAATTATCATGTTTTAAAGTTTTCTAATGCTTTGTATACGTACATCATATGCTGAGGAAAGATTTGATTTATTTAGACAAAAACTGTAAACACTGTATGTGACATATCGGCGAGAAGATGATCTACGCATGTTTTCAAGATGATGGTTTTTGGAAGTGGGGGAAGGATGGATGGGGAACGTGTGGGAAAATGAAGGGGTACAGATTGGACCTGGATTTACAAGAACTGTTTCGCTGTGTCTTAGAACACTGGCACAAAAAAAATATTAAAACTTCCTCTCAGCGCTATCATCTTTGCTTAGCGCATAAATATAAAATGAAAACAGTGATCTACATGTTACAAAGTGCAAAATTAATTTACACTTTGTAGTTTTTCATGTTTATTTCTATATAAAAACATCTTTATTTTCATCAACAAGTTTCATTTTAACGGTACTTTTTCGTATCTTAGTAAGGGTCTGCCCCAGATTTACTGTTCGAAGAGGGATGTGAATAAAAAGGGCACGTGTAGGACGTGAGCCAGCAATCATATATTTTTGTAGCATGGACGACTCGATTACATTGGAAGCAGTCTTTGAGCGCTCCGTTGACGGCGCGGGCGCTTCTGAACGCAAAAGGTGCTGGCGCAATAGCGCGTTGCTGCCCCAGCTCGAAACTCTTGAGAAAGCTCCGCGTGGTGGGGCTTAGGGGAGACGCAACGATCGAATCGCGTAAAAAGCCGCCGGTGCTTTTCTTATTGATCTGGGCCACTGCCAACAAAATGAACTCATGTTGCGGGAGAGAATCGTTTAAGTCATCGCGACGAAAAAGGTTAGTCCTAAGGGACACGCTACGAAACTTGCCATTCACTTCTCTATGGAGCTCAGGGAGCTGTCCCTTTGTAAACAGTACGCTGTTGAAGACAAAGAAAAAAATTGGGGCACCAGCTGATTACTCGGATGTACTCGTACGAAACAGCAAACATAACTTAGCAATATATTTACGAAGAGAGTAATACTCTAGAGAATGGGAGAGTGCGAGCTGTCGTATTTCACGCCCGCCTCGAAAATTTATTTTCACTCGCAGAAACGTTGTAGTTCCCATAAGGGCGATGAAAACCGTATACCTTAACGTACCTGCGACTGCCGCCACAATCTTAATAAATCTCAATCAAAGTAAACGATTCACAAAACGGGGATTTTTCCCCAAATGTACTGCAAGGCAGAGGTTTACTAAATTATATTCATGAAAATTATCATATTTATGGGAAACAACTCGCCGCGAAGGACGTGTTGAGCTGTGGCGCCGTCCGTGGACCACGAAGGCTCTTCGCAATGATTCCTAAAGCGGTTTCGTGTCGCGCAAATTGCACAAGATACCGCGATAAGGCCTGTTCCCAGAATACCTTATCTCAGTCTTATCACTTTCTGCTTGAACAGAAACAACAGATGAAAATCTATTTACCAACTAGCTGAGTTGTCCGTTTTTCCACCAGGCATTTCTTTTGAAAGTGAAAAAAATCAATAACATTTTCTGAATCGGGGAAAAAATTGTGACACTTAGAGTAGGGATACCAAACATTGTCTTTTAAGAATAGACTCTTTTACTCTTTTTAGACTCTTTTACCAGTTATCCTCTTTTGTACTCCCCCCACAATCTTCTCTTTCAAATTCTTATTTCGAGGCACCGGTAACGGAAAAGTGGAAAAATCTTGTTCCTATATATACTTCCTCTAGCACGTACTTTCTCCAACACGTTGTGTAGTCAGAATCCATGTTATGTGAGCATTTAAGTTCTAAAAATCAATCGATGACAAGACGTCCATTCGTCTATAGTTAAATGCTTGCGTCTAAACCGCTCAGACGCTTTTCTCCTAAATTCTCCAGCCGATCTGCACGGACTCGAGGCTCTGAAAACTTGAAACGGATATTTGGTGGTACCTTACATGAAGCCTCAACAATAATTTCTAAATTTTCTCAAAAATCACTTCGCAGTTTTCCTTAATATTTGACATTAGATAGCGTAAAGACCGCTTAAAAAACGAATAAGGTCTCATTTTCGTTTATATCTCTAATTTTTCGAAAATGGTAATGGAAAATTCTTTTGGTGTCTTCCTTCAGAAACAATATTGAAGATAAAAAACATTTCTTAACGAAATATGTTGATCAAACATCTTGAAATAAGATCATGCACAAACTTTCAAAACTATGAGCAGTTTTCACATAATTGTGATTGAAATGTAAACAGTTTTGAAACAATTATTTTCTCAAGAACGTCTCCAACTTTTTTCTTTAAGTTTAAGCAGGCTCACGACAGCTCTTGTATTTAAAGAAGCAAACAAATAACATGGGAAAATTTCAAATTAATGATAGTTTTTTTGTAGAATGAAATCTGTTGGATATTTGAACGAGTTGAAGTTGAAAACAATTATATATAGGAGGGTGAAAACAATTTACTACGTTCAAGAAATGTCCACCTTTTTGGTATTTTACGGTCAATAAATCGTCACTTTTTCCTGCAAACATAATTTTCTTTTCTTTTACTATGTATTATTCATGAGAAAGTAAAACCATCTTACAATCATTTAAAACTACAGATTATTAACATATTAAGACAACTAGTAACAGAGTGCGGAGTGGCCGCTTGGGTCTAACTGATACACAATTATTTTGTTGGTAGTGATTCGTAATTGACTGGTAAATAAAACGTGTGTCTAGATGTTGATCTAGGACCACCACATGTTATGTTATCTGCCTAGTGGACAAAGAATAACATGTTCAGGCTGTTTTGAACTTTGATCCACCACTTGGCTCGGTGCCATCATACGCTTAGGAGTTTGTTGCCTGATAGATCAAGATTGTCATTTTAGAGAAGAAGTATTCAGAATATTATTAGACTACTATTCAACTTTCTACTATTTTTTGGAAACCAAAAAGTCTAGTTGGCCCAGAAATGTACGTTATCTTTGTTTTGGAATCTCGCCACTTTCTGCCAAAACTTACTTGCACCGACTTAGGTCGTATAATTGCAACACTTTGTACCAATGTGTTCTCAATGAAATAAGCGAAAAATGGACGTAGAAGTGAGACTGCAGTGAAATAATGAAGAAAAAAGGCAAAAGAAAGGAATAAAGGTCAAGAAGAGAAGAAAAAAGTAGTGGTGCTGCGACGAGACAAGCTTTATCGCATTATTTGTAATTTCAATTTTCAAACGTGCAGAGTTCAACGGAAATGAGACGTGCACTATTTTTTAAGAATCCTTTGCTCCATCGAAACAAATGAAACATTTTTGGAGCCGTTTCCGAGAAAATGTTTATTTATAAATTGCAATGATAAATTCAAGTAGAAATTACGCGCAAACTACTCGTTTTTTCAAGCAATTGTACACGATAAATTTTAAAGATCTGATTTTTAGATCAGTTTTATCTAAACAAAAATCTCCATCTTCAATATTGAACTTTTGAAATGTTATTTTTTTGCAATTTTCGAGAGTTCACCATACATAAGGCCAGTCCTTTCACCGTCCTTCAATAGACGCAAGAACAAAATTAAAAGAAAAAAATATAACCTTTTTTGAGAAAACAATTATTTTAAAATTGCGTATATTTCATAAAACATTGTCCGCAAACTACTAATATTTTCGAACAATTCATCATGACTTTTTTAAAAGATTTCTCCAACCAATCTCCATCTCTCTTGTCCAATCTCGTGAACAGCAGATTTCATTCAGGAAAATGAGATTTTTTGAAAAAGAGATCTTCGAAGTTGTGGTGGTAGGAACACCAAAGAAAAAATTGAGGAAATACTTTCGACTTCTACAATTTTCGAAAAATCAGCGATTTTAAGGAGATTCACGCCCAATTTTTTAATTGTCCTTTAAGGTGTTTGAGGACCAAGTTTAATCTAAAAATGTGGAGGTTTTTTTAGAAAATTTTGAAATTGTTGTTGAGGTTTCTCGTAACTTATTCCTCAAAATCAAAATATTCGTTTCAATGTCGCAGAGCCTCAAGTTCTTTGAGATCGATTGGGAAATATCAATTTTTAGAGAACGGTTTAGGCGCTAGCGTTAGCTACAGACATACAAACAAAAGACAGTTTGACGTCAATCACGTTTTTGGTATTAAGGACCCACCAAACATGAATTCTGAGTATCCAACACGATAGTGGATACACATATGAACAAACTTTATTCACTTTTCGTTTCCATAGCGTTTTTCGTTTCCGTAGTAGAGTCTCGCTCTCGAACATTCCCCGTTTTCTGACGCACGATTACAGTTCTTTTTCTTCTTACGAAGTAAGGCGAGAAAATCGGAGTGGAAGCTTCACAGTGAATGACTCCCCGTGTGGGCAGTAGCGCCATGGGGGAGAAAGTAAAGAATGATTTGATCTGGTCGCTGCTTTTGGTTCGTGTATCTTAATCCAGAGCCTGTGGAATTGGCAAAGCGGCCTCGCCGTGGGTTTACGCCAAGTGTTTTCAGTTCCATATTCTCATTCCGTCATTACTATCATCCATTTATCATATGTATTTCCAGAAGGGTCGATGTATAGGTACTGAAGATCACAATAAAGATTCTAAAAACATACATGCATTATTTGTAGAACTTTTAAAATGTCTCTTGTCTCAACAACAGTTCAGCGTTCCTCAATGCAGCAACGGACGTAACACGTCGTTCTACATAACAAGTGGCAGGACAAATTATTTGCACTTCGACACTTGCAACAGACTACATGTAAAGCCAACGAAATCAATGAAAAAGTTGATATTTTCGACAGCCTTAAACGTATAACAACGTTGTTTGATATTCTTTGTTTTCTGCTACAAAATGTCTGATGTATTTTACTTTTGATTACTTTATGATGTATATTACTTCCTCTTTGTGACGCGTATTACTTACGAAAACGTTTGTAATGGTTATTCCCGTAAATAAATGAACTTTAAAAAATGGAATTATAACAGAATTAATATATAATACAATGTCAAAATTTTACGAATCGTTCCAATCTTCATCGTGTTGAATACGTTTGAACTAGAAGAAGCACTACACCGCTTCCCTGAGCCTGGAGGATGTTGAGAAAGAATGCAGACGCGTGGGTATGTGAGGGCGGCGGCGGCGGGCGCCGGGCGCGCGCGCGGCCGAGCGCGGGGCGGTCGGGCGGAAAGTGCGCAACGAGAGGGGCGGAGTCCACGGGCCGCTCGCGCTGATAACGCGGGGCTGGTGCGCTGGCTAATCTGCTGGTAAGGCTATCCACAGCGCGGCCGGCGGTCGCGCCTGCTCAGCATCGGCCCCGCCTCGCCCCGCCCCGCCTGGCACCGCCTGGTACGTTCGCTGGTCGAGTGGGCGACCGCGCCTGGCGAGGGATCGCCCTGTCCGCGGGTTTTAGTTTCACGTATATTCCACTAACGCGAAGGCTATTTCAAACCAACTGCTACAATGATGTACTACGCGCTATTCATCTCCAGGACCACCGAAAGAAAATCCGGGCGCTGGTGCAAAGATGTGTGGACCTTTATGAAAAATCTGCAGTCATTGTAACATTTCTTACAATCGATTATATCAGAATATTTATATTAGAACCAATGTCTTGTCGTTATGAACATAGATGTCTTTTTTACTAGAGATAGTTGTTCATAGTTTATGCTGATGTCAATTACACCTTATTGAATTCTCTAAGGAATTGGTCTTGATCTCCACGTGACTTAAATTGTAAATATATTAAATCATAAAGTTGAAAAAGATTAGGAACCGTAGCTATTAAATGAATGAAATAAATATTAAAATTATAATAAAAATGATGAGACGCGTTGGGCTTTATTCGCTTCTTTGAGCCCCTTGAAATTCATGAAGTGCCGGTTACCGGTTGCTGTCCCGTCTCTTCGGGCCTGTTCACTATTTCTGAGCATGATCCCTACACTTTTTGAAAAAAAAGTCAACCAACCCCACGCAATACTTTTGCTGTTTCAGATCAATATCGTTCGAAAACATCAAGTCAAGCATTCTGCACTAACATCTCAAGTATTCTACTAAGGCGAGAGTTATTTCCGGAAACGATGTTTTCCTTTCCAGTCTTCCGATATCACTCCACGCATGAGACTTAGCGTGCGTGATATGAAATTACATTATGCAATACCAAAAGTTGGTTTTCAGTGTTTCATTTGCAGATTGTTTTCGAATGAAAGGTGCAAATTCAAATGCTTTTCGTCAAGTTCATATCGAGGAATAATTGCCTTTTAATGAACACGAACTACAACAGTTTTATGATGACAGAAGAAATTAAAAAAATACAAAACTTTTATGTACCTTAAAAGTCGTCAAATTACTGTGATGAATCATAATTCCATTTTCAAATTAGTTGCGATTTTTGTTTTACAATATATTGCGATCCTCATCAATTTAATAAATTGTTTCACTATCATGAATATATTAACGTCTATTACCTTGTTTATTTTATTGTAATCGTTTCTTGACCTTAATAAACAGACTCAATATTTGTATAACAATTTATTTATTGTTATACAATCATGGCATTTGGACTCTACTTGGGGTCTTTCTCAAAAAATCAAGGGTCCAGGCTTGTTGACATAAAACTAAGAACCATTACAATAAAATAAATTGCTACACGTTATTTTTGAACTGTGTGCATTCTAATATGCTGTACATATAAGAAATCGCTTCATCTGTACCTTCACTAGCATTTAATAACCCAGACGGTTTGTTTTCATTTATTATCCAGCGCATAAATATTCAAAGATGAAGTGTATGTAGTATAATTTTGTGGTTGAAAAAGCGTTTCCCTCATGTAACATGCAATCATGGAGTATGTTACTTTCCTTGCAATAAATTCTCAAATACGAATAAATATAAATTCTTTTTTTCAATTATTTATTCATTGCGAAACCACAATGAAACAGGAATGTGACAAATGGGGGATAATACAATTTGCGTGTGTATTTGTGCTCTCTTGAGTTCTGGAAGACGTACCCTCTCTCTTTTTATATACGATTGAAATAAATATAATAACGAGCGTTCTTGGCAACATTTAATAACAAGAAATGTTCGCTCCCATTTCATAGAAACAATATGCGACAGTAAACGGGCAACATATTTGATTTTATGGTACTGCTGAAGATATAACTACCAGCTCCTTAACTCCTCTTATATCTAGCAAATCTGGAACATAAAAGTATAGAATATAACATTTACTGCCGAGAAGTAAAGCAAGAAACATCTCAGTATTTTCTCACAGGATCAAGGGAAAGTGGATGAAAAACCGGATCGCCATGGCATTGACACAGAAGCTTATTTCTAGTTTCATAGAAGCATTTTCAGTTTTTTAAAATTCATACAAGATAAAATAGATAGGTGTATGCATTATTATTATTATTATTATTATTATTATTATTATTATTATTATTATTATTATTAAAATAAGTGTTATTTTATCTACAACAGAAGCACCGAGCTTAAAGGCCATGTCTCACGGCTCGAGCGTGTCAGTGTTTGGAAGGACGTGGGTTTGATGCCGTGGAGTGATCAGGGTCGTGAGTGATCAGAGTTTGATCAGGGTCGTGAGAAACTTCGACCTGCACGACAGCTTTAGGGTTTTCCCTCTCCAGGTACCGTCCGTAGTGATGTACCTCTCCAGCCTAGACAAGCTTTGAGCTTTCACTGGTCTCTCGACCTCTGTGGTAGTGCAGTGCATGTACGAGTAGGCGGAGAAGAGGATGGAACTCCACGGATGAGGATTGAAAGCCCTCTTGCGGTCCACGGCCCTTTTGTTAGGGTACTGTTCAGGTCTGGGCCCTGCCCGGCATTGATCGGAGAAATTGGAGAAAAAGTCTCGATCAGTGAAACCTGCCGCTAGAATTCGTCTCCAAACAGTGGCTGAATTCGAGCTGGTAACCCAGCTAGTGTTCAATATTTGCCCCTGACGGAACTCGAACACTAATAACTCCCAGTTAACGATGTTACAGAGGCTACTACGCTGCCGATGAGCTCTCGCAGGGAATGAGAGGTTTAGATACGAAGATTTTTTGGAAATTAACAGAAGTAGAAAAATGCTTACACCATTTATGTACTCCACTTTCTTGAGCAAATAACCTCAAGGTAAACTGACCTTCGGACGTCAAAAAACAGAGCTTTCAGAGAATATTTAAAATTTAAAAAATATCCTTGAAATAAAATTAAACATTTTGAGAACATTTAAACATTGATACCATGTAAACCACTCAAGGATCGTTGGCATATTTTTAAGAAAAACAAATTAATAAAACTGAAATATTGCATATCGCTTTCAGCGCCATCTGCAGGCGAAATCGCCTAGTCTGAAGTAGCTGTAGATCAGCTAATTAACGACTAATTTTTGCAAATGAAAACAATAAATTAATATTTCACACTTAAAAGTTCAAAAAATGTATTTAAATTCGATTGCATATACAGCGCGTTGCATTAGTTCCTAAGTACCCGCCTAACATACTTAGGCCTGAACCATCGCCCGCTGGGGGTTGGTCGTCCGCCCCAGCGCACTGCGCGCGGTTTCTCTAATGAGCGTTTAGGAAAGCGCGGGCGCTGCAAGGGGCGGCGGCAGCCGCGATGGACTCGTAACACGCCGCCCGACCTTGCTTATCGACGAGCTCTGCCGCATTCCCGGGAACATGGAAAAGGGGCGTTTCGTCGACATCGTCGCTCTTGCCGCTCTCTCTCTCTCTCTCTCTCTCTCTCTCTCTCTCTCTCTCTCTCTCTCTCTCTCTCTCTCTCACTGACTGCCTCTCCCGCTCCCTCTCCGTGTCTCCCTTCGCTGGGTGCCCCCGCGCTCAGCCGCTCCAATCACACAGCGCCAACCGCCCCCTCGTTTATGGCCGCAGCTACGGACGGTATCGCGGCCGTTGCCTCCGTTAATATTTCCTGCATTTTATCATGCGTTCGTTGCTGCTAGACGCGCGAAATACTTTTGTCGCTCTGTCAAAGATTGGACAATTTATGTCGATGTTCATTTTCTGTTACGTAGTTCCCCTGTTAATCTCTTTCAGATAGAAATGATGTTAAACTGAAACTGAAATGGAGTTCTTTTTTACTTGCGACCAATGCGTTCTATTTCTTCTATTTAAACATGCGTCTCCTTTTTTTTCTAATTATTTTTATCGTGACAATGTAGTTAGATAACAGTTCATTAATTTGGGGGGATTTTCGCTTACAATGTCACCGCCATTCAGGAAGTATTCCTCAATCTACATTCGCTTCGCGCGTTCTGTCGGGCGGCAAATAGGGGAGTGCGTAAATGAATAAACTATGACTAATATATTTAATTTTCATTCAACGCATTTCACAATTTTATAAATTATATATGTTTATAACCTCGTTAAATCAAAGTTATTCTATGTTAACATTAGTTACAATGTGACTATAATTTGGCGAGTGATGTTCGCCGAGTTTATTTTACAATCAGAATCTATAACTACTTTCAGAAAGTTTTGATCTAGAACTGGTTATCTATTTCAAGTAGTAGTGTCTAGGAGCGAGGAAGCACGTAGAGTTAAAAATAAATTAAAATAAATATTTTAAAAACAATTTACATTAAAATGAAATCTATTGATCTCATGGCGAAACGTATATGTTGTGGATGCCGAGTCAGTAATATTACAGTTTGTTTCTCTCAAATAACAAACAATATTACATCGTAAACCATTCTGCTCACCCACTCATTTCGTAAATGATAGTAATATCATTCCATTTGTTTAGTCTTCAGATATTTAAAAATGATTATCATCATATGTTTTCTACAAACTCCATTCTGACCACAAACCATTACTACTGAAGTCTCAAGTTCGATTTATTTAATTTCAAAAAATAATACATAAAACTGTGTAACGTATTACAGAGAGACGCACTGTGAACGTTTTCTTCAGTTATGGAATCTCTCCCCAATTCACACACACACACACACATAAATATATATATATATATATATATATATATATATATATATATAAAGTCATGGAATAAAAATATGCAAATACAGTCGACTCGGTTATAGTGAACGTAAGTAACTGGTCTCATTTCACCTTCATTGTAAAGAACAAGAAGATTGTGAATGTAGGAAATACGTCCTGGACATTGATTCCCTCCTGGAAAAAATATATCGCCTCAGTATCACAAATTTCAGCATCAGGCAGCTTGGAAAAATATCGTTGGCAAAATATCCTGAGGGAGAGTTTGCAGATCCGGAAAGGTGATCTCACTGATCGTGTACTCTGCAGATTGGCATAGAATCAGTGCACAATGCAGAATTATGTATGGAGAGAGCAAACAATAATACAATTTAATAATTTTGTTGAATTCAAATAAAGATATTGAAATTTTCAACATTTTTTTCTGGCTAATAAAACATTTTTTTAATTTCTCAACAATAAAAACAATTTTTTCTAAAAAATGGCATCAAATTTTTTAATTACATTTTGACCTCGGAAAACATACATGGCGCTTAAGAGAATGGCGCAGGTCTCATGATCTCATTGAATAATCTCCTTGAATAGTCTGATTTATGAAAACTCAAATAATTCAAACATTTGTATTAGTCTCTCTGCAACCACAATTCTGAAGATAAACACTTTTCTTAAATAGAATATGTTCTTCAAAAACAGATTTCAAATAATGTCACGTTCAATTTTTTGAAAATTGAGTATTTTCACGAAATTCGGCACTAAACACGGTCGCTTGCTTCGAATTTCCTGTGGTTCGTGAACGTAATTTAAGAAGTGTTTGGAGGCAGTTGGATGCTCTGTCAGTAAGAATTTGTATTTAATTTTTTGTTAGTTTCTTTCATTTCAGCTTTTGTTACGCGTTAAAAAATTAAACTTTTAGAAATTATTGAAAACCTATTTGATAATCCATATGTTTTATTTCTGTTGCGAGGAATGTTTTTGCATTCTCAATGAATTGATGTATTTTCTTTCAAACAATCCGCAAACCTTCTTTAAAAATATCCCCATATATGTTTTTTTCTCTTAAAAATACCATTTAAATGTAGCATGAAAGAAAAATTGCTAGGAATATTGGCTTCAGGAAATATCAGATTGGAATGCGACAAAGACATTCCGCCGCACGAGACTGCAGCTGTAGTTCTGTGAATTACCTTCTCATTGTTGGTCATGATTACTTTGTATGCAACGCAGTTATAATATTGTCGCCGACCTGGATGGCCCTGGTTGCTAGAGCATGTGCCACCTCAGTGCCTCGTTCTGAAGGGTCGCGGGTTCGAGTTCCCCTCATGGGCATGGTTGCTTGATCCTTGACTTTCATGAATGTGTTGCTGCGGAAGGTGTCTGCTGACCACAAACCGAGGAACCCGCACCTAATCTTATACAATTTGTAATGACTTTTACAAAAAATAATGACTAAGATGTGTTAATTCGGAGAGAAATAGCTATATAAATAATATTAAGTAACCATTACTAGAGGCGAGAATATATGTGCTGTTTTAGGACCACTAGTTTGAGTTGTGCCGCTATTGCAGCCAACGAGCAATAAGTATACATAAAGTACATGTATTTATTGTATGCACATTTTTTGCAGTGAGCTATTGATACTGATACCTGATGAATATAACTAATACGTTGTGTACTACAGTTATAGATCTATATGGGTTGAATATAGTATGTTCCTACCCTTGAGTAATTTTATACAAAGAGTACTAAATCAAGAGGCAAGGTTATGGTAAAATTCCTAGCTTAATAAAAGTAGGCTTCCAAGAATCACGAGGGTGGTATTTGCTTTTAATTTGTTTAAGTTCTTTTTGTAATTTAAAACTCTGGGTGCTATATAATGGTTTCCCCAGAATATCGTGTCATATCTCATGCGGGAATGAACATTCGCGAATTACACACAATGAGAAGGCTGATTGAATTTGAAAGGATTCTGAACGCGTAGCATAATGAAATTAATTTTGCGTTAGATTCATTTATGTACATTGAACATAACCTTTTGAGGTTTCACTGAATATAGTGGTTTATAGGTGTTTTGGGGTATGGTTAATGGATTTTTTGGTGGTTAATGATGGTTTAAATAGATGTTTCATTTGAAATTTGACTGCATTGATAGAACCAAAAGTGCTGTTATCTTAACATCAGTCAATGACACATCGTTCATATTCAATGGAGTGTACAGTTGTTTATTCGAAATGGAAAATTTTTTGTAGCGTTTTCCAATCATTTACTATTAATTTCTTATTAAGAAAAAAACTTGAAACAACTGATATTGTATTGGTTTCCTCTTTGTTATAGCAATTGAATATTCGTATCATCACCGAGGAGATCTATTCTTCCGTTTCGAATGGCCAATTGCATATCGTTTATATATAGTGGGAAGAGAATACGCTTTAAAATTGATTCTTACGTGACCCCCATGAGCAATTGCAATTGGTCGGAAAGATCAGAAAATAATGTCCCTTCATTCCAATACGAAATTTCTACTCTGTGAGATCGTTGTTTAAGGTACGAACATAACCAAAAGCAATGACATGAATTATATACAAAGGTAATTTTGAACGTAAAATGTTATGGTCAATGACAATTTTAAAAACGAAAGCACAATGTTATTTACACTTGTACTAAATATTTTACTGCATTTTTTGCATATGCAGGATGTCAGTCAAATTGCAAATGGGATTCTCGAAGGAACTGTAATTGCACATATACTTTTCAAAAATGAGATAGAATGTCACAGATGTTTCGACGAAATGTAAAGAACGCAATGTGAACTGCAAGACTTGTGCGCATACATTTTACACTTCTGTAGGCCAACAACACGCTACTTGAATAAGATTATTTTCATTATACAGCATGACAGTATTATGAACAAAATATTTTTTTCCAATTTTAGGGGAATGAAATATTATTTTCGTTATTATTATTATTATTATTATTATTATTATTATTATTATATTGGTGATCCATTTTCTAGTTAATTTTAATTACTTAGAAAAGCGTGGTCCGAAAAGCACTTGGTCTCATAGGCCACGTTTTCTTAGGATTTGAGGATGTTATAACGACAATGAAATTTCTAATGCATTTATAAACAGAAAGCGAGATAACGGCTCCTATTCACCAGTTGAAATTACAGCAGGGAATGGGAGATTTCATTATTCTCGTTGCCGCTCCTTTTGATGTTCGAGCAGCTGTTGCTGAAGCTCTTCTTACTTTTTCTGGTTCAGATCTATATCTATTAGTGTTGGTAGCATGCCAGTGTTGATCTCGCTCAGATGGAAGTGTACATCACACTTCTGCTCCGCTCCGCCGTGATGGCTAATCTGCGTGTGGCTTCATGTGGAAAGCGAGTGGCAACAGCAAAGGACGAAAGAAGACGCGTTGCCAGACACACACAAAACTCACTGACATTCTGAAATGGACTTATTTCTAGAAGGCTCTTCACGTAGTGATGGGTTACATGGAATTAAAAATTCGTTTACACGAGAATCAGGAATTCTATAAAGGTAAACGAGCGTTATGATCAATAATATAATTCATCTTTAATCAAAAATAATAAAACGGTAGTGTATATTTGACTACAGTATGAATGACCTAGAAAATATTTGACATTGCAAAATTAGAAACAAAAATAGTTATAAATATTTAAGTAACGCAACTAAGTAACACACCGCAATGTAGCCATACTAGGGGCAAATATTTCGCGATAAGACGATGTGTTTAACATACAGTAAAATACGTGTTCAATATGCTTAACTTTCATTTTTGCGTTCAATTGGTATTTTTGCCACTGGATCCTAGTTACTACTGAATTTAAAATCTTATCAGTTAAAAATTAGTTAAAATGTTTCTAGGTGAAATATTAATTGTTAATGATACAAAAATGATCCAATAACACGATGCAAAACTAAGTAACGAAAAGTATAAAATTCAATAAGCTCATTGATGATATACAGGCTGTCCAGGGAGGAAACATTGAAACTTGGAAATTAAGCCCTTACGTCAATTTTAATAATATTTTGTGTAATAACTCCTTCGAAATTTCGAATGTCTGAGCCGCAATAAATACTCAATATTTGATTTGAAAAATGTCTTTCAATCCAGAAATTTGCATTTCAGAAACATAAAAACACTCCAGAAACTTGCCAATTGTTTATTACTTACGAAATAAATGAATATATTTGTTCACAAAAAATAACACAGAAATCAAAAAGCAACAGAATTGTGTAAATTGGGTGCTTTATAATTTCTGTGTTAATTTGTGTGCCTGATAATTCAAGTATGACATAATCTACTAATTTCAATGTTTTTCGTCTTAAATATCATTGATAAATCCCTGGGGAATATTTCCCTATCCAGAAGTAATATACTTATTAGGTGGTGTGCCGATACTTTGTTATAAGAAAAGTAATCCTTCCTTAGCTTATTGTATATAGAATTTATTCTACTTCTAAGAGAAATATTCGGGTAAAAAATGAAGATTAAGCATGCACTCCATAGCGTGGATCAAGTATTGAACAATTAATATGTGTAATGCATTTCTTTCTTTTTATCTGCAATGTATTTCCAAATTTCTGAAATGCCTCTACTTAATGGCGAAATATATAGCGGGATTTACTCTCAGGCTATTTAGGGAGATATCCACTTTTAAAGGTTGGTCGTCATACTGCTAATGAGAAGTACTAAAACACATGAACTCCCGTAATAAACTTACAGTCTTATCAAGAAACTAATTACGCAGTCATACAAGTTTAAACTCGATGAGAGCCGTTTTTTAAAGTGATAAGATAAATAACGTACTCGGTGATGATAATTAAAGCCCGGAAGTTTGTCAAAATGCCCTTTTATTATTTTTACGATATTATGACTTTTAACAATAGGAATCAATTACTCGTAGTTTTGAAATTATTTTAGTTGATTTTCATTTTGCCTATTTTAGCTTTTGATTACTATTTTTGTAATTTTGCATTATTTGTGCCATTTTCGATATTATTTTCCCCTTTCCCTCCTGGAACTAATCTCTATTAAGCTGGAAACGTACCCTGAAGTCTGAACAACATGAAGGTATGTCGTGTATTGTCTTTCGGTGGACGCGAAGGCTCTAGTGTGAGGTTGTGTCAAAAATGTAAAAGGGAAAGAAAGATGAAACTAGTGAAGATTTTTGATATTCTTCATTGATGCTGACAGACGTGTTCGCTCACGAGGAATACCATCGTGTGTTTGAGTATGGCCTCGAATATCTTTTGAGGACAGAGCTATCTATACATGATATACCCTCCTGTGTTCCTTCTTGTTCTTTCTTTCCTTCTGGCGATTACACAAGTGCGAAAAGCGAAATGTAAAATTCCGTTTCCTACGTACGATTGCAAGATTGAAAAGAGAGTTCCCAATAGCATTTTATAGACAGCGTCGCGAGTAAAATAAATTAGTAGTTGTCATACCGAATGGTCATGCGCAATGAAGATTACAAGAAAAGCTAATTTTTTTCCACGCGAGAGCTAAGCGTTCTGTTTTAAAATTTGCATTTGATATTATGTCAGTCAGTTATAGTATAAACAGTACTTTATCTTCTTTCATTTTTTGACTTTCCCGTTCATTTTGTGACGATTTAGAGCTGGGTGAAGTGACACACAAAAGTGTTAAATTGCATTAAAATGTGAAGTTGTTTTTTAACAACCCTTTTTTGTATTGTCGATTTCTATCCCAAGGTATATTAATATATCACATCAGGACTCACATCATGAAATAATTAATAAGATTCGTAGATAAAATTCCATGTCTCAGAGAAAGTGTAATTAGTGAATGAGAAAATAGCGTATCAGAGATTAGAGCGACCAACATCTGGGTGTGTTATCTTGCACATGCGCGCGTGCGTGTGTGCATGGACTGGGTGAGTGGTTTGGTTGTTCTGAGAGGGGTTGGTGGCAGGTGACGCACAGGGGCAGCTTTTGTTACATTGTAGTACAGTCGCAGGTGCTGTTCGGAGCATCAATCACGCAATGAGACAACATGGTGGCGACCGCTTCTTGTCTTTCTGTGATTAGTTCAGTAAAGTGTGGATTTGAGTGCATTCCTCTCCTGTTGGCAGATTCCCATTCGGGCATTTCCTCCTGGTGTATAATTATTTTTCGTGGCGTTGAACCCATGGAATCCTCTGGAGTTTATATTTATAGAATAGTACTATTTGTTATGGCGTAACGAATTTGGGACAAGCTACTCAGAATCATGCAATTCGCTATTTGGAAAAATGGTCTCTTAAACTAAAAATAAGATTAAAAATAATTTCATTTATATCTCGCAGTAGAAAGTACAAACATTTTCTAACAAAGAAAATACACTGAGAGATAACTGTATGACAGCATTTAATACTCTTATTATATAACTGCTCGAACGATGACAATGTTTATGGAGTAATAATATTCTAACTTATAAAAATAACAGGTGTAGGACCTTGTTTCTATCATTGCAGAGAAAAGTGCCCTACATGATTCTTTAAAGTCCTAGAATAACATTATAAATTTAACTTAGTTTGCGATGTTTAGAAATACGATCCCGCTGCGATGTGGCATTGCGTCATAGATTATAAATTTTATTTCAATATTACTACCCTTCAAAGAGAATGTTTGCGTTTCAATTTAACTTAAAAAAGATAGCATGATATGCTCATATTTATGATCTGGACACGGCGCACTGGTTTGAAGGATACGCACCGCTGGCATTCAGTCGGGCGGAAGAGATAAACTAAAGGCCATACAAATGTCAATTTTATAAACGAAAATATATTACATAAATTATGAAATATATGGAGTAAAATTTCTACCCCATTTAGAGCATACATAGCAGCTTGTAATGAGCCGTTAACTGCAAATCTGCGAATCCTCCAGCATCATTCAAACTCCAGTATCATGCACAAATGAAACTAGTTCAGTTATTTACTGCTTAGTTCTTATTTTTTAAATTTTATTTATTTATTCATAGTCTTGCGGAATTATCAAGGGGTACATATGGTAAGTATACATTTTGTAGGGTAGTTCTAAAAGAAAATAAACGGCAAATACGATTGTAATTAGCGCAACATTTTGAGAGAAAACGTCAAAATATTTTCGGCATGTTTTATTTCGAAGTTATTGTGCATTGGATTTTTCTCTCCTGGAGCTTTTACAGCTTCAAGGGATGTAGATTTCGACTATACCCGACGGGAACCCACTATGTTTTTTTTATGGGTACACATATTAACCTCTACACTAGACACTGACACACTTGCGGGCTCTTCGGTCTGAAGTCAGCAGATTCACGATGAATCTCCGAAATCTGTCGCTCCGCTTCAACACACATACAGGAAAGACAGGGGACATGCAACTATGCCCATGGTGACACTCGAACCTACTAATCTTCAGACCAAGGTGCTGAGTCGGCACACGCGCTTAAGTACCTCGGCCACTGAGGTTGGCATTTGTGGCATATGCCATGACGTAAAATGTACCTACGACGTACCTCTCCGCATCGTGCGATAAGAGTCCACCTACCTTTCTTCCACGGCAGCTCATTTCTTGCATAACTAGTGATGCTACAACAGCACATAATTTATCTCATTATTTGTAGTGACTACGCAACATTATACTACATGAACATGCAAAGTTTTACAAACCAGCAAACATTACTTGTCAGCGTGGAGATTCGAATCCAGGTTTTTCGGGTTTACACTTCAATCCCGTCACCACAACACCACCAGTGGCACGGCTAAACTCAACTTTTTCGATGCTTAAACAACTAGTGGTTTCTTGCAAAACTACTAATTTATGCAATTTTCTAAAATTCAGAGGGTTCAATGAAAAACTGCGGAATAGTTTATGTTGTTGCAGCATAAATAGTTATTAAGAATATCTGTGATAAACAACACATCCCCTGCAGGTGTACCCGCATTCGCTTTGTTCAACATGTTAGATTCGTTTTTCAAAATAGACTCCACCTTCGAAAATAAATTTATTGAGCTTCTTAATGCTCAAAATAGTTCCCTACTTAACCTCCGAAAAATATTGTCATAAAATAATTACAACCCACAAAGTAATGAATATTTTAAACAAAGTAGTATAAGAAATAGTTTTTAATTTGAAAGTTACATGTAAAAATGTGTAATAATGACGTGTCAGGAACAAAAATGATGCTAATTAAAACCACACAAAACAGGTTTCCAAAAGGTAGCATGCAAATGCTCAAAAATAAGTACACTCGCATACCACTGCAATATATTAAATATTTAACAAAAACAGACTTGACGAATACTACAATATTTGTGATATACGAATACAGAGTAAAAGAGTTCTTTTTGTAATAAGAATATTAAAAATGTTACGGTTGTAAAATACAGCTACTCGTATCAAGTACTTTTCACAATTTTTATGACACAACTACGCAGCGGTCTCTGATTAAGTGTTACATATAGGACTTGAAGACGGAATTTCATATAAAGGAGTTGCACATATTACATTTTCATCATTCTTTAGCAATATCTGAAGCACTGGTGTTCGGGTCACGTTCTAACGAAGTGAAAGTGATTTTATGTACCTGCCAACCACGAGTGCATCAGCATTTATCTAGCAATCGGGAGGAATATCATATGCGTTAATCCGTTACAAGGAATTTCCCATTACTCGTTCATCGCTACAAATGTTCACTTTCTAGTTATCACTCACTATTAGTTTGTAACTTATTTTGGGACAGCCTGTACAGTGGTGCCATAAAAATGTGAAAAATTAAGTGATTTGAGTAGTCCATTCAAAGTTAAATGATGTAAATTAAATCAATGTTTTAATTTTTCTAAATGTTTTATATATTGAAGCGTCAGTTAGAGTTTAATAAAGAGTGCAAATACTATTATTAATTTTATTTCCTTACTGTATGTTACTTATATTTTTAACTGATGAATTTAATTTGTAATTCTACAAAAGTACAACATTAACGACTTGTCCAACAGCAATTATTAATATAAATAAAGAACACATCTCATTCAACTATCTCTAGGCGACGTCATTGTTGCCGAATGGAGCCGGCCGAGGCGTGCGAAAGGTGAGGTGGCGTGGAGGGTGGAGTGAGGGGGTTGGGACAGGCGGGAGGGCTGCTAGAATAGACGGAGAAATAAATAACTGATCAACGCCGGGTAATCAGCTAATAAAAAAGGATGGTGGGTGTCTGTGTTCGCGGCGACCGGGCACCGATGACACGTATCGAAGCGCACTGTACGTGTACGTGCGACAGGTCGAGAGGGGGATGGACGGGCAGTGCGGGAGTTGCAGTAGCAGTAGGTCCAGGGGGGGGCTGAGCTCGGTTGTGTACGCCGGCGCGATAAAACTGCTGCGAACGTGCGCCGCCGAAGCGGCCGCGTCGGGGGCGGAGGGCGGAAGGACGCACCGCCACCTGCGCTCCCGAGAGAAAAATACGTGATAAAAGCCGCGAGACAGTCCGGGCCGCGGGAGAACGCGACGCGAAGTGGCTCTCGCAGGACCTTAACGCCCTGCGCCACTAAGCAGCCAACACGCTGTCTCACTACGACTTACGTCCTACGACCACTTTATCCATATTTGCCTCCAAACAAGAAATCGTTCTCTCGAAAGGACAACGGCGTGCCGGCCATATCTCCGAAGTCCGCACCTGTCCTTCTTCGAGAAGTGCGGTTACCTTGTTGGCAACCAAACAGACTCCGACACCACACGAACTCGCATCGCCTCACCAAAGCTCCCTCCTCATGTTTGGAGCCTTGTCTCTACTGCTGACCAAACCGAGCAAACACTGCGTAGCTGCGTCTAGATATTGCACTATACAGATTAATTTATATCTATTTTCATTGCAGCATTCTAAGTTGCCGGCATATCAACGGACACACACACACACACACACAACACACACATATATAATATGTATATATATGTATATATGGAGGATGAATGGTGTGTGTGTGTGGTATGTTGTGTGTGTTTGTATATACGCGTCCTTTTTGTTTAAAAATATCGTGAAACAAGCTCCTATTAGAAGCTCTTACAACGGCTATTGGTTTCCAAACACATCGAAGCTTAATACAGTGAATGTGCCTAGTGCTTAATGCCTAATAGTGTAGTACCCTGACAAAATATCTTCAAAGTGCAAGTTGCTATGTGATTTGAACGAATGCATCGAAACTTTTTATAACTCAAAGACTGTTTTTTTTTGTTGCAGTAAAATTTCTGAATATCTACTCAGCATTGAATACATAAACTCGAGAAAGATTAATCATATTAAGTATATTCAGTGTTTTGTTAATCTAGTCTTATAGCGCATTTGATTACGATTCGTCACCCCTGAATCAAATATATATAAGTATATATAATATAATATAACAACGTACTTATAATATATATATATATAGTATATATATATTAATTTATTACAGAGTACACTATATTAATTACATTAATTATTTTACCTCTCATATAATTTCGTAATTACGAGCATCCTTCCACACATTTCAGGAAAGATGACTTTATTGCTGATTGTAATAATTCTATTTCCAATTAAAATAAAAAGAGCGTCAAAAGAGAGCTACTGCTATTCGTGGCTCGTAGAAGTGTGGAACAGATTTTTGGCTGCTTCCCAGGCGCGTTGAGGGCTAGTTGGGAGGCGTCACAGAGCCCACCGCCCCGCCCCACCGCCGCTAAGCTACCTCGCGACTATGCCTCCCCGTCGCCCCGCCGCCAGACCGCACCTTCTTTTTGAATGAACTGCGCAGGGCTCGGATGCTACGGTAGCAGACTGACCCCAAAAATCTTTGTTCGTCTTTTTAGGGTGAAGCGTTTTCAATTAAGCCGAGATGTGTTTCTTCGTCGACTGACTTGAGGCCTGTGCACAAAATGTAATTTTGCTGAAGAATGCTCTCGGGTGCGGTTTTCACGAACTTTATGGATACATGCTTCCTTCTGAAGAAGACGAACACTTGATTACGGCCGTACATGTATTATTACCATTGGACACTCGTTCTGTGTCAAAGAAAACTTGAATTCCTCCAACATTTCTCTGCAACTACAGATCACCAACAAGCCGCCGCAAAATGATAATACAATACGTAATGATGTAACGAAGATAACAGAGTCTACAAGTCAGAAGAAAATCTCTACAGCTCTACACTACAAGTATACTCTACTGTACAATCTACAGTGTGTCTAAAACAAAATCGGCTCTAGTACGCCGAAGGAAGCTGCGATGAAGAACGCTCCAGGTGGAGGAGAAGAGAAATACTCTGGCGGAAGTTTACTTACATTTCCGGGCTGGAGCACGCCCCATTTGCAGGCGGGAGTTTGGAGTCCCCGTACGCGTTGCTCGCAGGGGATGCCGAAGCGGACGATGCTGGCACGGGAGGAGCTGGTTTGCTGTACGGGTGCGGATGCGGCGACGTATTATTGTTGTTGTTATTATTTTGGATGCTCACTTTATTAGCATTGCTGTCCGTGCCGCTTTGAGGCGAGATTTTCCCAGCCAAGGCATTAAGCGTGCTGAGCATTTCCATCTAAATTTTTAACAGTGTACGAACAATTGAAGCAAATATGACACTTTTTGTGTGCCAAGAAGATATGCAAAGCGTAAGAAATGATATAAAATTGGTAGAGAGTGTTTGTGCTAAAAACTCACTTGAATATTGTAGAACCCGTACTGTGAATGAGGTGGTATTTGAAAATCAGATTGCTCGTAGTTTGTCAAAATATTCACTGATTCGATGTCTTCTGGCAGTGACTCGAAACCTTCAGATGATCTTCCTAATGATAGTAAAAGAAAACTACACTGACTCACGAATTGTCTTTTATATAACACTTAAGGAATTAGATTCACCACACAAACACAGGACAACGAAACAACTGTTTAATTCATGGATATTCTGCACAAAAACGTAGGAGAGTAGCTTGTCACTTCGTCACCACGATTTCTCTAGGAGGTCTGAGAGCTGGAAGCACCGGTACTTCGGCTCTGAATTCTGTTATCTTTCACCTTGTGATGCGCTGGTGTGTGGCGATTGGTCAGGATCAGGGCTTATCGGTCCCCTGACAGGATAACGTCAATATGCCCTCACACCTCTCCCGCTTCGCCTCTCCCCTTCAACCACCTCCGAACGCAACACTGGAAAGATAACGCATCAATTGATACAACACTTCATTGGTTATCTCTTTAATGGAATATATATTTTAGGGGAGGAGAATTAGTACGTACTGTAAACCAGTCAATGAATCCAAACAACAGAGAAGACATTTTACATTCCGGTACAAAAACGTTATCAAAAGAACTCATTTCATTTGAATTCATTTCCTGACACATAAGACAGCGTTATTTCTGCGCCAACACGAATTGTGGTTCTGTATTTTGAATTTAAACTTATTGGTACAGATCAGTTTTCGCTACTTAGCTTAGCATAATGCAATAATTTTAGAATGCCTTTTTTATGAATATCTTGGGCTGTAAGTTTTTACTTTAAGTTATTAATACACCGAACATGTTAAAACTTTCGTTTGTGAACATTTTGAAACTATTAATTCATCAACTTGCGACATAATTATTAAATATTAGTTCTTTCAACAAACCTTATAGATACAAACATAGGACTCGTGGTTTCTGTACATCTCATCTCGAAACAATACATTCTAATTAAATTGAGGTATAAGAAAAGGATGCTGGATATGAGTAAGAGGCACATTTCAGTCACAGACCTTGCTCAATATTAAGTCAAATATGAAACCAACACAGAACTGACAAGTCAAAACATCATTCCCGAGCTTTATTTGAACTGTTTTAATGTGTTACCGTATTGCATCTACAATGCCACTGCAACCAATATGCATTAGTAAAATGTGATAGAGATGACATTTTCCAAATATAATGGCTTATACTCACTTATTTGTGCTTCAATTAAACAAAAAGTAATATTATTTTATTAGAGTTACTGTAATTTCACTATACATTTGATATAATTCTGATTTCTTTTCGACAAAAAACGGTAAAAACTGAATGGGACGTACGTATGAGGAAAATGTACTATCTGCGCACGTTCTCTTGATCTTCAGAATCAAAATAAAAGTATCAACAAAACGAGATAAACAACATTTGGAAAACTAGCGATTTTCGCTCTGAATTGTAGAAAACTTAAGTTCTTGATAAGCGAACGACAGATTTGATTTAACTTTAACATTGCTAACAAAATAGTATCCCATACTAGTAGTATCCTGGATGTACTCCATTACAACTAACAAAAGGAGACCTCAATAAAACGTGCGAGTAGAAAAGCAACATTTATGTCCTGAAGCAAAGTATCTAACATCTAGTTGTTCAATGTAACAGGGAAACTGGACGACTAATCTGATCTAGATGAATGTTATTGAGCTGAAGTACATTATTTGCTACACCATATTTAGTCTTTTTAAAATTATACTGTGGATGTGCGTTCTAATGCATTATACATCATTATTAAAATGGTCTTAAATTTTATTTTTCGTGGTCAATAAAGTCTCTAATAATATAGACACAGTTATGGAGCTGAAACGTTTTACTTGATGCTTAATTTGAGTATCGATTTTAATTGTTTGATGTCATCTGATAATGTGTTGAAAAGTGACGCATATATATTATATATGGATTATTTGGAGTGAAGTGTTAATACTTACGCCTGATAAGTATGTTTCCTACAACGCGTGTTGTAATAAAAAATCTGTATTGCATGAAAATATGTTCCTATCATTAAATATGTTTTGATAAAATCTACAGAATTGTAAATAATTAGGCAGAACAATGGTAAGATTACAGGCTCAATGAAAGCGTGAATTCCATTTCCTATTATTCGTACAATTTGTTCTTCAATCTAAAGGTTTTCTCACTAAAGTGCATAAAGTGTTTCCTCGTAATACGATGCCATATCATAAGCGAGGAAGTGTATTCGCGAAATAAATCAACAAGCTGCATAAGAGCTGACTGAATTTGAAGGAATTACCAATGCGTAACCTAATGAACTTAATTTAGTGTTTAATTCAGTTGTATGGTTATTCTATTTTTGATTTGTTCGAATTGAGACACCCAGAAATTTTGTTACCTTGACATCAGCTAATTGCATATTGTTCAGTTTCAAAGGAGCATGCAATTGCCGGTTTGAAATGCAAAAGTGGATTGAAACAGTTTTTCAGTCGTTTACTATTAATTTGTTACTACGGAGCCAATTTGGAACATCTTAAACGGTTGAAGTATTAATTGCTTCTTTTCTTCAAAGAATATTCAAGTCATCAGCAAACAGTACTGTTTATCAGTTTTTAAAGAATGATAGCATACCGTTTATGTACAAAAGACAGAAGATATGGCCTAAAATTGAACACTGCGGGATCTCATTGTCAATTGGTAAAGAATTGGAAAGATGAGTAAATAATATTCTTTCGTGGTAGTACGCTATATCCTCTCTTTGCGATCGATGTTTAAGGAACGAGGATATCCAGGCAAAGGCAGTAACACGTATTCCATATGAAGGTAATTTTGAAACCAACGTGATATGGTTAATATCAAAAGTTTTCGGGAGATCTAAAAATTTTCGTAAATATTTTCAAAGATTTAAAATTTTCTTATACTTTGTAAGATTGCGTGAGCGGTAAAAATGCGGCCTTTAAAAAATAAATCGTCCTGTATCTTGAATCTTGCACTCAGTAAGGCAGGAAACCAAGTATTCTTTAATTATCTATTTACAGATAAGATAGCGTTAACACTTTTCTCGAGACGCAATTGCATTCGCGGCAAATTCACAGGAAATCTTCAACATCAACAGACACCTTTCGACGCAGCAAAAAGTCCGATATACGATTGCGCCTGTTCCCTATTGCTCAATTAAGATCGATCAATTAAATATAATAATAGTATAAATAATAATAATAATAATAATAATAAGAACAACATATACGGTGTGCACTACATAAAAGAACAAAATATAAGAATCATTCTCAAAGGGAAGTTGTTTGCTTTTTGGTCCAGAGGACATGGATGTTACAGACGATAGTATGATCAATTATTTAAAGCATGCTATTAAATTTTTATACTCAATAAAATGTGTACTTCATGTTATTTAATAAATTGCTCCATGACTCACGATGAAGCTGGAATATATAGTATAGGGATGGAATCAAGTTAGTCTGCGGCAACAGTATCGTCTCGCGAACGCATATTTGACATAAAAACACAAGAGCGCAAGAAAGTTAAAGCCCCAAGCAAAGGTGAAGAAAAAATCAAAATATATAATATTGGGCATGAGTGTTCCTTTCTAGTCCGGGAACGTCAAAGTTGCGTCAACTAGTGGGTCCACGAACCTTCCGAAATATTGTTTTATGAATAAGTGCAGTGCCTGTGGGAAATATGGCAATAAAGAAGATGAATTCCAGGGGAAGTATATACTACTGCAATTTATCGAGATGGCAAAATACTCGTGCATTCTTCAGGATTCGACAACTGTCTAATTTTTAAAGGAGACTGGCGTCAACTTGTCGAGAATTATCGCTCGAAGAGTTTTACGTTATGAGTGTGTTAGGAAATCAAACACTTGCTAACAAAATACTTACCCGAAAAATGGGTTAAGGACAATATCAAATATCAACGAAGGGCAGCTCAGTTTTCGAAGAGTACATTCGTATTGCACTCAGGTGGTCACGGATCATCCGAATATCGCAGATTCTCTGAGTGCAGATTTCACAGATCTCGCAGTTATTATTTTGTTCACTAAAACTTTAAATATCGTTTCCCGTGGTAAAATGAATGAAGAAATAGGACGTTTGACACAGGACCATTATGTTTAGGATCCGGTCAATTCTTGGGTTGTTGCCTCAGTGGATATATTTGCAATTTTTTAAAAAATCGGAAATTTTCATTGACAATATTTCCAGATCTCCTTTTAAGGAAATTAAGAAGAAATCTGTTTTTAAAACTGAAGTTCTAGGATGACGACAAACAAATTAAAATTAATTTTTGAACGTTTCAAGAATTCAACGAAAACCGAACCTGAGACGTTTTCATAAACATATTTCGCTCTCTTTGAGGAAAAAATATAAAGCAAAAATTTGGAGCCATTTTCGGTAAAATTTTAAAAAAATGTCGTTGAGGCTGCTAGCAATGTACACCATAGTATCAAAATATCCGTTTCAAATTTGCAGATTCCCGCGTTCAGCGTGACGTTTACATGTTAGTGCTGTCCCCAAATAAGAGGCTAGCAAGGACTTACAAAACGTTGATTCTGAAAACAAATTTACAGCACGTAGGATCAAAAATTGTTCATTTTCTGGGTATCAGGAACCCTCAACCCAAGTTTTTCTGTCAAAAAATCGCTATTTTTCGCTGCAGCATTACTAGAGGTACTTACTTTTACGTAATATGCAATCGGCGAGAAAGTAAACCTTGGATTCATTGTCGACAAAAATTTGAAAAAGTACTAGGCATGCATAGAGCTCTCAAATTTCGCAGGATCTCATGGGCGACCAAATCGATCGGGAATTATCCATTTTGGAAAAAAACTCAGTGAAGGTTCAAGACCATACAAATTACTACGGAGAAACACATTCAAAAATACTTTTCGGTATTTGAGACTCCCAATCCTTATATTTCCGCCAAACTTTCGACTTCGTTCATTATTACTGCAATAATTTCTCTTTACTACGAGAATACTAAAAAAATTTACATTTTCTCAGTATAAAAATATTTGTTATCCTGGTAAAGATAATAAAGATAACTTAAAGATTTATGCTATTAGATTATTGATAAAAAATATTACATTTTTCAATACTTTAAGAACAATTTCTCGAAATATTAAAAGTTCTGGGTTATTTTGAGTAAAATCGTAGAAAATTTCTTAGGCTGTAGTTGAATTCTAGTTGAATTCTAAATAATTGAATTCAGGATCTTGTTTCAAGGACGCAGCGGCTGAAGGCCGAGATACGATACATGCCTTCGCAAGGGTCAATTTTTTTTATTTTCCCTCTACTCATGAAGTGTGTCAATACATACGGTATACGTCCGATTTGCGAAACGTGAAAACAGGAATATTGCAAATTCTAATCTCCTGTGCAACTTTAACTGAAGTGATTTTATGCTCTATTATATTATCTGAAAGAAAATTGCAGCGTTTGGCTCTGATGGGTTGTCTTGCATATTTTTGCAATCAATATTATGTGAATGTTGAAGCAGTACCTTAATAAACAGGCCACAGGCCGCGCGCGATCTTTTCTTCCTCATCCTTGTCCCCTCATCTGCCCTTACACACACACACACACACACACACACACACGAACATGCACTACACTACCACATGTCGAGGGATCAGTAGAGAGCTTAGAGTATCTTGCTGAAGCGATGCTCTTCTGAAGGAGATACCTGTAGAGAAAATCCTTGTAAGCCGGCACACAGGTTGACGCCAGATCACACTTGGAACGAGAGGAACATCGTCACCTCCTGGGATGCACTACACTTACGAGAGTAATAAATATTAGTTGATGTGACCGGAAACACTAATCCATCAATCAATTGACGAGGAAATGTTTCCTTTATTCTTATTTTCTATGTCCAGCAAATGTTTCCTCCGGAAGCTCAACGTTAATGTTGCATTAGCGTAAAACCAATGCTGATTTGTGCAATCTTTCGAATTTATTGTTTCCTCGTTACGTTACTTCCTCCGCATTCACCTTACAGACTTGAACTAAACAAGAATAATACCGGGAGTGCCATGACAAAGAAGGTGAGTGTGGTAAGGTGGAGGGCAGAGTCTGGAGGCTGGGGCTTGTGGCAGCTCTAGGCCTTTCCCTTCACCTCATGTGCAGCTGCACGGCTGGCGAAAACAGTGGCGCCGTCGGATGTCTACGCAAGAGGTAATGACTTAGCTCTGATTTACTTTACTCAACAAAGGTGTGGTAATGGGGTTGTGCTGCGTAGGTGAACTCTTCCTGTTATCTAACACTCGTCTCCTCTTCTGAAAGGAGCGCCTCCGTCACTCTCCCACGAGAAGCCCTTCCGACAAAGTGAACATGAGAGTTCCTTCAACTCTGTTACTGCAGGTTAATACAAGAGATGATATTGAAACAGGCATACAATGACAGAGACAGACACAATGAGACAGCAAAACAGAGACCACTGTCCCTATAACAACGGGAACTCTAGTAACAGGTACTAATCTATTTCAGACAGGACTCGTTGAAGAGCAAATGAATTCTCATCGTGTGAAATACCCCACCCCTCTTCCCGCCCCCTCCCGCTGCCGACCGGCTGTGCTCTTAAACAAGACACACGCTCAAAAATTCGCAGAACTTTGTTTTCGGCCCAGAAGCTGCATGGTATGTACGATCCAGTTTCCTTACGCATATTGTATACAATAACCAACCTGTTAATATTTCACATTGTATATTTGTATTGTTTTTAGCTCTGAGGATGATCGCTACGCGATCGAAATGATCATTAGTTGAATTAAAATATTGATACCTGACAATATCTCTATTTATTTATCAAAATAAAAAAAAGGTGTCTACTTCACCAACAATCCAATTAACGTGTGAAATATATTAAAACCATCATAATTTCACCAATTTTTCTAATTCTCCCAGAAAGTATTGTATTGCGAATTACACTGGCCAGCGTTTTTAAAATACGTTTGTGACGAGTAAATTATTTAAACGGTTTTTATATGAATAGACCAAGATGAACTCGAAAATAATATTAGTTTTTGCACTAGTTCTAAAAATCGAACTTTTAAAATGCTAGACATGCCGTGACACAGCAGATATTTTAGTGGCTGTCTAAAAACTGTAATTCTAATTAGCGTGTACCAATTTAGAAAAAAGGACTTGTGTTACATTCAATTCTACGTGTACTCATAAAGCTTCTAAAGGGACCTCTATACCAGCTTACGTTGCAAAAATGACATATTGTTTTGAAAGGGTTCTGACGGCTTATAATCGGCACAATGGCAATAACACAGTAGGTCTGTCGTATTGTTTACCGCAATTCCGTTAACTCACAAATATTCGTTTTCCGTCATTCGTGTTATAAAAAGTGGATTTTTTATTTGGTTTTACTTCTATAGAACTATTCTCAGAGATTTGACTCATTGCTATGCATGTTTCAACAATGCTTTTTGTATGCTTAAAATGCTTAAAACGTTATATTTTACAAGAGAATGTCTACAAATGAACCAAAGTATCATTCCTAAAATTAAGAAAAACAAAAAGCATTCCAAAAACACTTTTATTGAGGTCAGACTTATGTACAATATGATACATGTTCAATTAAGAAAAAATGCCAGTGAATGTATTAAATTCCAAGAGCTTCAACACTTTTCTCGATTTCGCAAATCTGCCAAATGTACTCCAAAGTGCGTGAATTTTATCGGTGATCACACTGCTAACTATCCAGGTTGCCCAGAATTAAAAAATGTCCAATAAATCATCATACGTACATACAAATCAACCCTTTCCCAAATTCATAAAGCCAGCCAAATTATCAATGTCAGACCCAACAATTCCCAGTTCCATAAAAGTGTCTCGCAACTAATCCTACTTCAAACAGATCACCTCTACCCCCTCCACCTGTGCATTCAGCCCACTTAGCTCCCTTACACGCATCTTATCCTCCCTAGCATACGTCTCCTCCATCCGCAATCCTTGACTTCAAAAATCTCATTGCAAATATAAACTCCCAATTAATAACCGCTTTAATCCCGCAAATTCAAAACATTATAATGAACATGCTGCCAAGAATCCACAATGGATTTAAGTAACCTGAAACATATGAATGTGTTAAATTCAATGCAAAAGTATCAAAAGACTGGAAAATTGCTTCGTCCACCAAATTCCAATTGTAGTCACATCGTATTCCTGTTACATACTTCACGGGAACGCAACTAGTACCCCATGAACGCTTCTCGATTGCACAAATCAAAATTTATTCTTAAATTGATCTTACATATGAGTGGTACGCCATACGTACTGCATTCTCTTGAGAATGTCCAACTATGGTTCATGTACGTAGACTTAAAATTATCGAAAGGCTTTCGGCCGAACGGGTAGTCAATAAATTTATAGAAACAATCAAAAAACTAAGAGTAGTACACGTGAGGCGTATGGTCCGGCAAGTGAACGGGACGGAGCCCCGGGCGGGTACTGGACATGCTGGGGTTTGTGCCCACTCACTGCACCCTCGGGCCGCAGTCAGATCCTCGCAGACCTTCCCGCCCCACGCTCCGCGCCCTACGCCCTGCCGCCTCACGCCTCATGCCCCACGCCCTGCTATCCACGTCCTACGCCTCGCGCCCCGCGACGTGCTCGCCGCGTCCCATGGCCTACGCCCCGCACCCCCTTCCCAAGCCCACACCCCAGCCGCATGTCCCGCAGCTCGCGTCCCACGCGCCGCCCCCCGTGCCCCACGCCCCACGCCGCCCGGAGGCAGCTGCGTCAGCGAAAACGTCGCCCGTCCTACGCCTCCTTCTTGGCACGCTCCTGCACTTTGGGGGAAACAAGACATCAACGAAACTTTGTTACATTTTCTCTTCTATTTCAGGACGTACTTCCAACGTCCATCCAACACATCCGATATTTAATTTTGAAAGGCAATCGTGCAGGGGAGAAATTTCTACCGCAAACACGCAACATTTATATTCAAATTCTGCAAAATTTACCCACTGTGAATTTCTGTTTCCTCGAAATGGAGATTGATCGTTACAGAAATATATAAAAATAAGGAATTTTTTTTAAACAATATTTTGTGCCGATACCGCTGCGCGCTAACGGAAAGGGCATCCGGCACAGCGTGTGCGGCGTAGCAGCGTTCCACACCAGATAAAAGGAAGCTCTAAAGGCGAGCGGGCGCAAAACCCCGACGGCACAAAGAGGGTGTGTTAAGTGTCGCGCAGCATGCGCTGGTCGGGGGCGCTGCGTTTTGTCATCGTGTGTACGCCGGCCGCCTACCCACCAGGATAACGTTAAGCGAGCTGTTTTCAGAGCTATAATAGGTGATCCACGGCGGAGGAAACGGCCCGGAGGCCGCGCCGCGGACCGGGCGACGGGCCCGCCGCAGTTTATCGCAGCGAGCGCACGCCCCGCGCCCGGCAACGGCTGCTGGGGCTATCGAACACTGGGTATGCAAATCCAGGGAGGGAGGGGAGCGCCACGCTCCCGCGCCCGCCCCCCGCCCTTTTTCACGACAGCCAGCCAGCCGAGATTAATGAGTGCTGCTTAAGAAAGCGCCACCGCTACCTCCACTTCCGCGTTGCCGCCGACCTCGCCGCCGACACCGGCCCGCCCCCGCCGCTGGCCTGCTGCTTTATGGGGCGTGTTGCTGCTCCCGACATCCATTGCGCTAACAAATATATGGAGGTGTTGAGTGGGGAGTCAAAACCCTGTTTCGCTTCGTTCACAAAGTGATCACATGTTACTGATACTCTTTCTTTCTGAGACATTATTCTCAAATTCATCAATTGTTTTATAAATCAAGGATATCAAGTATTTTGTGTGACTCTGCCACGTACAAACATGCTTTAAAACATTTCCTTGCCCTCTTTAGAGAATGAACATTGTCTGGAGGGATTTCCCCGTAATTATCAAGTCCTGCACCTGACAATCATCCACATCCTTGAAAGGAGCACGCACGGAAAGTTTAAACGCCCATTAAGAATAATGCTGAGAGAAAGACAAGAGTTTGCGAAGGGAGCGAGCGCTAGATGTTAACAGCCGCACAAAGAAGCCAGAGAAGGGTGGATGAGGGCGGCGCGTGCTAGGGCGAGCAGCGGGGTCAAGCGCTGCGACAGCCGACAGGCCATCAACGTGCACTCGTTGCCATGCGGATTCTTCGCTTCTACCAATATTCTCAATATTCGCCCACGATGAGCTCAATAAATAAAATACAGACGAATTGTAGACAAAACAGTTAAGCCAGACCTTCCTGCTGGCTCCCTGCGGTGGCAATATCTTCAGCACGTAATTTGTGATCAAAAATCGGGCGTTTGAATCCATGCGCATAACTTTTTTCATTATTGACCGAATAGATGTGAATTTAATTAATTCAGTAATTTTCAAAGTGAAAGTTATTTTTCCTTAAATTTAGTCAACGTTATTAAAAAGATTCCTAAACTAGCAATTTATTTTCAATGAGATCTCTCTCTTCTAAGCAAAAATGTTTTTAACGTATTTTCGAACTTTCATAAAACGCACACTGTCGATTGTCTCTATAAACTCTACAATTGGGGTTGTATAGAACATTGAAAAAATGAAAAACATCTTTGACATCCACTATTGCGTAGTTTCTTTGCACTCGTATAAATACGTATAGTACTTTCGTGTACCCTAGATTCTACAAATTGGAGTTTTACTTCATTTATTTATTAATAAATGTGTGCCGCAATGTACAACCAAAACGAAAGGCAAAAACGAGTTTCTGTTCCTTTTCAACAAATATGACTGCCTTCTGCAATATACAAAAATGTACTCTTTTATAAATTGTAAGAATTTATTCAGTAAGAAATATACTATTTTAATTATAAAATTTATCATAATATAAGATCTCTATACAGTATTTGAGTAACTGCGAGCGTTTGTTCGTCCATACATCCGTCATTCACGGTTAGACCACTTCCCGTGTACCAATCGAGTCAGGTAAGGTGCCATACGACGCATCGTGATCTCCTGGTGGGGAACTGATAATTTGTTTTCAAATCTAGTCAGAAGATTGTTAGAAACATTCAAAAACGAGATTGTGTGTCTTTAAGCGCTGCAATCTTAGGGGGTAGAGCGAGAAATAAACCAATGCCACATGAATATATCTATGTAGGGCGTAGATATGTATAGTGGATAGATCTATGTAGTGGCGTTGATAAAACACAATACCCTGAGAGAATTTTCGCTTCACGACGCTATAAGTTTCTTCCACAAAAATGGGAACACTGATTGTTGTGCATAAAGTGCAGTGCGCCACCGAACCGTCAATTAGTTATGCTGCTCTGAAGTTGCTTATACGAAATGACGTGTTTCATCCGTATTATTAATAATAAAGTTAAAAAACTCACGTACAGTATTACCTTGTAACTTATTAAATTTGAAGAATTACATGTGAATATGGATAAAATCAGAACTGTGAGTAATGCTAGACAATAAAAACACATCATTATTCGACTTTTCACATTTACGTTCATAAACGGGCACATACCAATTTTAAAATGAATGTGATTTTAAAATGAGTTGCAATATTACCTGGTAATATCCCATATGGAGGTAATATATATGGCCGTTGGGTGACAGGATTTTTTAATATTATGAGATCGTACGATTCACTGGTAAGATCAATGGCAGATACTGTAAGAACATACTTGACCAAAGTGATGCCTAACATTTAGAATTTTTCAACACATGAAAATACTTTTAAAACACTTTACGGCGACGCCAAATGACGCTAGTTTTTTTTTAATAATCACGGAAAATATTAGAAGTATTAATTAATATCATATAAGCTGCTGAAAAGCATTTAAAAAGTGTATTTAATCATGCTTTATTATTATTGTTTTAACATCGCAAACGGGAGTAAGAGGCGCGCGGGCTGCCAGCTGCGCTGACGCTTTACGCAGGAATTCTCCCGCTGAGACATCACTGCGCCTAACGCCCGCGCCAACATGACGTCATGGACTTCACAAATCTTCATGGTAGGAGACATTCTCTCTATTTCCCATCGCTAGTAGTGGCACTCCGTGAAACAGTTAACAAGGAAAACAAAAGTAATCAGGTAATTTTTCCATTCTGTTAGTGATCTGGCAACGCGGTTCTCAAGAGAGCGCGTTTCCCATCACAAACTTTTATTTCGAAACGTTCTGTACTTCTCACGCAGGAAGGAGCGAAGGGCTCGGAAAGAAACGGAGGGGAGAATAGGAGAAAGCGGCGAAAACTTTTAACAAGTTATGGTGCAGCGATAGCACTTCCGGTACGTCATTTCAAGGTAGACAAAGCCTGAGAAGAAGAAGGAAGTGCGAGGATGTGAGAGGAAAAGAGGTGGAGCGAGCGCGACGGTTGCAAATGTTCTAACGAGCATCGCACTCGCCTTCAAGTCGCGACTCCACTTCCTCCTCGCAGATCCGCAGCGGCGCCAGCGTGTGGCGCGACGGCCGGGGCGAAGGGGGAGGGGAGGGGGCTGCAGGAGGCGCTGCCAGGCGAAGCAAATGCCGCAGGCGCCGCCGCCGCCGACGCCCGACGCCGACGCCGCGCACACTACAATACCGCTGATAACGCACAGACGCGACGCACAGCGCCGAGACGACGAGCTGGGACGCAGTGCACTCGACGCAGCGAAGCAAGGTGAAGCGAGGGGGGGGGGCGGTTGGGCAGGCGTGGGAGGAGGAGGGGAGAATCATCCTCGGTCGACAGAGAAGCGACGGGACAGAAACGATGGAGCGACTGTGGGACGGCTGCGGAAGAGACGCGGGTGGCAGCAAGACTGACTTGCAGGGGCAGTCGAGCGGTTGGTTTGGCACCGGGCGTCACAGAGTAAAGGGCAAAGTGGAGTAAAGAACTATAAAAAACTGTTCCACTGCCAATCGACCAGTTATGAAGAAGGAACCCAAGTGTGCAGAGCGGAGCGAGTGAAGCCGTGAGGGTGCTCGCAGCGCCCCCGCTCGAGGCTTCGCTCGCTCCACGCGCCGCAATGCGCCAATCACTCCGCTGCGAGCGGCGGGCGACAGGCGCCACCCGGCTACGTCGCGCGGCTCAGCGATATCTCTGGCGGCTGTCTTCATTTCTAGTCGAAACGTCTGCTTTGTTTCAAACTTATAACAATATTGTCAGAAAAAAAGGAATACGGAACGGAAGAATGAAAGAAATACGTTTTTACAAATATATTGAACTAATGGTGCGATTACAGCACATTCCTCTTTCGTTATATCTAATTTTTATAATTTTAGAGAGATCAATGAAAATTATACCTGTGCTATTTTTAAGTATTGTCTTTTATATTCGAGGACATAGTTTAATAAACATTTCGGACCATTTTTGAGACAATTTTGAAAATGTTGAAGTTTAACTTATTCAAAAAACTCGCAGTGCCTCGAGTTCGTTCAGATCGATAGGAGCGTATCAATTCTGAGAAAAACGGCTGAACGGTTGAGGCGGTAGCGTTGCCCACAGACGTTTTTCCGTCTATTAATCATTCAGTATCAAAGACCCATAAAATGTGGATTATTACTAACGAACGTGATAGAGAAAGTATTTTACTACATATAGGACCCCAATTTATCCACTTTTATTTTACAATAAGTTTTCCTGTCGAAAAAAAACACCGAATTATGCCGCACGGTTACAATCTGTACAGTCTGTCTTTACTCCTTACGTAGGAAGGCGAGAAAGAAAAACGTATGTATACTCGTGGAAAAATCTTCAATAACTGAATAATTTTTTGTAAAAGAAAAGCTAGCGCAAATGACGAACTACGAAAATATAAGCAATATAATAGACAAACGCCTCTCATAAATACAAACCAACTTGAAAGTTTAATTCAAATATTTCAATCTCAATACACCTCGTAATTATTGTAGCAGAACACAGTATTCTTTTTCTGAGAATATTCCATGAATGCATCATTATCGACCGACCCTTGGTTCATTTTATCCACTCGTTGAAAGTTCGACATCGTTCTGTCCACGTGCGCCGCATATCCTTTGAGGAATGCTCAAGCCACCCATTGCAAGTGTGGGGGGAGGGGAGCAGGCGCTGAAGCAAGCGTTGTGCTGTGCCGTTCTCACGCTGCGCTCAGGTAGACAACAGCAGGGGCGGGCGCAATGGGAAGAGGAGTTGAGGGTGTTGGGGCCGGAGGGAGGGCGGTGACGGGGCGGGGCGGGCCATCTCAAGGGTGAGCGTGATGGAGGCGCCATGCGGGGAATTAAGGGCGCGCCGGCCGTGCTTCAGCCCCGATGCGTGTTGGGCGCTATCCGATCCCTCCGAGGGAAGACCGCCTCTGCGCCAGCGCCGCAGCACGGGCAGGGGCTCGGGCAGCTGATGACACATCGTCCTCGCAGCAGCCTTGTTTTCCGACCTTAATACTTGCGAAGTTCGTCGCTTTAACCGCTGCGTTTGGTATAACAAATGCATCGCCGATGTCGATGGTGCAAAATGCACGATCAGTCTTTCCCTGGACTTTAAATTAGTCACATTAAATCATGTATTTTGTCTAATATGAGAAACGGAAATTGTTTAGTTAAGAATTGAGCAACTACAAGGCAACATTTCCTACAATAATCATTCATCACATGTCTGGGACAGAACACAGACTTGAAAATACTGTCTAAATAATTCCAATGGTTAGGTCTACATTTATAAACTCATAGACGACATAGTAAAATATGCGCGTGTGTGTGTTCGCAGACTTACTTTACAGTAAACGACATGTCACTTGCTTATTCTCTTTCAAGCGTTTTAATTCCTAACAGACATTAAACTTACTCGCAAAGAGCTATTACAATTTTGTATGCAATTTGACTATTATAGTGATTACTACGCACAGAATTTATAACAAATAACATGTATCAAATTTGTACAACATACAAATAGACCAAAATGATCATTATATGGAGTAGAAAATGAATAAAAATTAAATAAAAAATAAATTAATAAACTTGTATTAATCAAATGTGAAAGTCACATTAATAAAATTGCTGACGTGTCAGTCCCGGTGGCCGTGTTCGTTAAGGTACTAGTGCCAACGCGATCTCTGCCCGAAGGACCGCTGGTTCAAGTTCCGCCTCGGGCTTAGTTGTAATTGTGTTCGTCCTTTCATCCCCCATCATCATCATATCAAGTCATCCTCACAGTTACCTTATCCTTAAATGAAATTGTAGTTGCTAATGACTTAGATGTTGATGTGACCTTTGAATAATAAAAAAAATGGTCAAAGGTCTTAGTTTTAATATTATCTGTGGACGAAGATTTAGATTTATTCATGCGCTAAAACAGACTAAACATCAACATATTGCTAAAAGTAAGTTTGTTAATCTTTTTTCTTATTATTTGCATTTACAAAGCAATAGGTTATAAAGCATTGTTTGAAATGCTCTAATGTGAATCAGCCCTCTCTATCTCTTAATACCGCTTTATACAGTCTATAACGTCAATCAACTTCAGAAATAGTAATGGAGTATATCTTGAACTTTGGGATATATGGTGTAAAGTCCATTTCCCTTTAAGCCTAACTACCACTTTTAATTACACTAAAAGGTAAAAATAATCTTCCAAAAATAATTGTAAGCTTTCTCTTAGAGTTTTTAAGTAAGAAAGAGTTTTCCTTAAATAAGGACAAATTTGGATAATAAAATCACTTTTAAATCACTCCAAAAAGCATAATTCGTAAACATACGATAAACGATTGATTACAACTAATAAAAAATAAATTTCTAATTACATACAAATTCTAGATCTGATGATGAGGGTGAATATTATAGATATTTAAATGGTATATAATGGTATATGTATTTTGTGTTCTTGAGTTATACGAGCTTATGAGTGTTACTTTAACATTAAAATAGATCAGAATACATTGTGGACCCTCGGAATATTTTTTGCCAAACATGTAATACTCTTAAATGGCTGGGTAAAAGGATCCCGTCATACGCCTTTTTGCCGTTACTTTGCTATAGTGAGAACCTACGGAACATTATAAGACTTTTAAATGCTACTTCTGCTCGACAAATAAAGATTATGTAAATTCTACATCTGACCTTACTGTTACATATCTGCCATTAGAATCAGTAAATAGATCAATGCCTCATTGAACACACTTTAACATACACCTCCACCAGATGACTTCAATGTCATTGAATATTTTCTAAGTGTTCTGCAGATTAGAAATTACCAAAAGGTTGTAAAGAAGTTGCTACAAAAGAACATCACTTTTTAGTACAGAAGGATCTTCATTATTTGGTTCGCAATCTCGTTTGATCTAAATGTAACGGGAAATTCCTTGCCTCAAGATTTAAAGGATTAGATCAATGTAAGTTACTTACGTCATCGCCAAACGTAATTTGAGTATTTGTTTTCTGAAAAGGATGACAAGGCTTTTTCGAATAATGTAGTTTCTTTGGCGGATTCACATAAAAATCATTGCGAACTTTATTGAACTTCCCAGCGACGAACAAGGTATGCAGTTCTACGACTACGTCGCCGAATGGAAAGGCGCTACCAAGGAAAATACTTTCCAAAACGTTATCAGAATATTGCTAGGCACTCAGGAGAGAGACCCTTAAGCGAAGTACAGGCGAGAATCTAACTCATGTAATTTTAGCACGTAAAACTCATTTTGCCTAAGATATAATCTATAATTTCAACACATGTTTATAACGCAATTACACAAAAACATGGATGATGGGCAAGTTCTGTAAAGAGATTTGAAATCAGTACAATGTAGTCTCTATATATCATCATTGTTTTCCTTTTAACGTTCAAAAATTTAATTTTGTTGATGATTATATTTACATAAATGTAGTTTTTATCCTCTCGGGCATAATTGGTATTTATATTACAGATACAAAAGACATTAAAAACAAAATCAATTCAGTTTATTCAATATCTTCAAAACCAAATTTGAAACTTTACTAAAAGAAGGGCTTTGAAAGACAGAGAGACACAGAGAGAGAGAGAGAGAGAGAGAGAGAGAGAGAGAGAGAGAGAGAGAATTGAAGACGTTTTAGGGAATCATTTCATGTAGATGTTAGTTAAAAAATATTTTATGTTAACTTATAGAACCTGATAGTGGGAAGGCATTTCATCCAGACACGTTCAAATTGTTAAAATAAATTTTTTGTGATAAAAATTTAATATGAAAGAAAGCAGATGAAGTGAAAAATTCAATTGTCTTTGAAAATTGGCCAGTGACAACAAATTGTATCCAGAAAATTACCACACACATCAAATAAAAGACGAAATATTTTTCTATTTAATTTCATCGTACGGACTATATCGACTTGACTATGTTCTCAGATTACTTTCTAATTGAAAGTACATGATAATATTTATAACGTACAGTGTCATGAATGTACTATTTTACCAACAAATATGTCTCACTCGTAAGAACTTAGGGTTTTAATACGTAAATTACATAGACTATTCAGAATGGTGGAAATACTATCTGAAACTCCTTATATATCAATCACTGTGAGTGGCTACTTCTGCTTCTAATCTTGCAGCAAGACATTTTCCATCCTTCATTTGAGTTTGCTCAGAGCATCAACTAATTTTTTGGAGTGTCTCCAATTCGAAGGTTTTAGGGTTCGGGACCCGACGGTGGCAGGATTTCCGACACTAGTTAAATAGGTCGAATTCAGCTGCTGTCTGGTGAAGAATTCTAGCGGCCGGCTTCTGTGTTCGGTAATTTTCAGAGGTTTCACCGGTCAGTATCAGATGAAACCTGGAGCAGTACCTTAACGGGGCACAGACCGCGCGCGCTCTTTCCTATGTACGTCTTCCTTGGCGTATTCCTTTATCCTCACTCATCAATTCCACACACTTACACTTGCACCTACGACACTAGCACACACGGCTTGAGACCAATCGGACACTTCGAATTTGTCCCGGCTGGGACGGTGGCCCAATGAGATACCTGGATGGGGAAAACCGCATCCCCTCCAAATGGGGACGAACACCTCCACCTCTCGCAATAAAACATGCAATATACTTACAGGACTTATGGACAGAGAAGTTGACGCACCCGGGAACACGAAATAATCAATCTATTCATTTGCAAAGAGCGCCAGCAGCGGCGAAATTGTAATGTTGACGGCTACCAAAAACGTGGTGAGTGCGCGTGAGTCACACTGTCGAATACACACACAGCGCGTTCCAACATCAGGCTAGTCTCTTCTGCACGGGAAGGGAGAACACGTGGCATGAAAGATCCCAAAATAGCGCTTAATATATTTGGTATTAGCTGGAGGTAGTGGTGGCAGCAGCCGTAGCTAGAAGGCGGAAGGCCAGAGGGCTGCGCTGGAAGCTGCCGCAGCAGGCATGCCTCTGCAAGGCGGCCGGCCCCCGAGGCACAAGCAGCAGCCCTCACAAATTATTTCTGTACTCTCACTTTATGTCCGGGCAGAGGCTCTCGCCTGCTGAGTTACAGAAGCCGGGAAATTATGGAACGATCGACGCCGCAGGCAGCACGCGTGGCCCTGCCAACCGCCGCCCCGCTCCGCCCCCACCACCGACATCCGTCCCTGCGTTTCTTCACCCTTCCCCGCACTCGCAGCTGCTTCAGCCGCCCCCGCCGCGCCAGCGTCCTTGCTCCCTCGACGCACGAGCAACAGGCGCCAGATGTCGCGGCGGGAATTTCTTTCGCCTCGTTACACGTCTCGGCGCGTGGCGGCGCGGGGGAGGGGGCGGGGCATCGAAAGGGCCGAGTGCTCCCCCCCTTGATGACACGCGCTAGCCGCCTCTGCGCACTGCCCACTCGCGAGCCTCCATGTACGCTGGACGGGTTTCGTGCCAATTAGATACTTTGCTAGTATAAATACAATTACTAACAGATTGCGGCAGCTTACTTGCCGGCTTGGGCTCTGCTAATAAGCATCCGATTTTTAGGTTCTAAAGAAATTTAATAATTTTTTTATTAATGTTGTAGATTAAAAAATGTTTGGAAATACAGGTTTTCATGGAAAAACATTTAAAGCGTTGCTTTTGACTATTCTAGCTCTATTGCTCTCACTATTCGTAAATACTGCTAACAAGCAATTATAAAAAAAAGTGTGTCGGCCAGATTTTTCAGTAATACTAACTCTCATCTCTGTTCCATGAAATCCGTTTGAATGGGAAGGAAAAAAAACTGTGCCCCTTGTCAGTCGGAGTGAGAGACTTCCTACTATATCAAGACGAGTTCCCACCGTATCTTTTCATAGACTGAACATTGTAATATCATTTCTTTCAGTTCCAGCAGCCAATATTCTTTTGTAGGTCCTACAGAAATTACGTATGTTATTTGAAAAAAAGCACAAAAATTGTCTCATATATTTGTGAGCATTGGCAGTTCAATTTATGTTCATCAAACATTTAAGTGACATCAAAAGAATCGAACCCTCTAACGTTAAGTCAGAAACATTAAAAAGAAATAGGGAACATTTTGCAGATCTCTACAAAAAGAAGAAAAATTTATTTTCTGTGATTTTAATACCAAGTCTACGGAATTGGAAAGTAGACCAAAGACGCTAAGCGATTAACGCTGAAAACATAGGTGAAGTTAAAGGATGATGATAAACAACGGTAAATAACATCTGAATTTCGTTTCCATTTCTTCCGTTTGTAATATTTTCAAGTGGAAACACAACAGAACATCCTGTTTTGCAGTCCTCGGGGTCTGTGACGGCCGCTCGTCGCTGTTATCGCGTGCCGTGTCTTCCACTTCACAAAATCTTCCGATGGGTATTAAAGCCACACAATGATTACTTTTTGGCCTTTCATTGTAAGATTTGGCAACCAAACATTTTATGATTTGTTTCTTTCATGTTTTGAACATGACCTAGTGAAAGTTTAAGCTATCCTGAGTACTTTGCGACGATGTTTCTTGTCAGAAGATGAGTTCCTCAAAGACATAGAATGTGTCAGACATCAAAATTTTGTCTTCCGTCTACATAAGAAAATAAAGGTTTGTTACCGGTAGGCGACTCTCCTGTTGGTAGAAAAACAAGAATAGTACAACGGCTCAAGCACAAGTAAGTCAACTTTTGTAAAATAATGTAATTTATTTTTACTCGTTAATTACCGACCAGGTCCCCAATACCAGTCAATTCGTTTCTTCGAGTGTCAACGGTGAGCATTCGTTTTTCGGACTCATCTTGCTCTCTGCTGGCAGCCCTGTGATTCTCTGACCCTCATAGCTGTGGCCTCCCCGAAGACTTCGACCTGCACTCTCGTCCGCAGTACTCATGTCAAATCATGAAATATAATAGACTCACTTTTCTGCAGTTTGTTATTCCTTTAAAATGTAGGTAGCACTTGGGAATGTTGAGTACGGGGTCGCATACTCAGCCATTGAGTTGGCGCAACGGAAAGCAACTCGTGCTGTGGGAGAGAATGTCACACAAGTTGGGTCACACAAAATTCGTCAGAACTTAGTAACGATTTTGCACTGAACGCCCAAACAAATCTCGTTTCTATCGTGCTCCTTTAGCAACTCTCCGAATATGACCGTAGCTCATTGATAACGGCATAACTAATAACTAGAGTAATTTTGCTTACCTGTGCAATAGCATAATACTACAAGTGATATTTTGGCAAACATATGTAGTACACACATGAGGGATTTCACGTACTGATACGGATACGCGAAGTTAGTAGTTTCTCAAGAGGTATGAAAGACGTGCTGTCACTTTACCGTGCCTAAAATATTTTTTCGCACGCTTTCTTTTAGTAACCATGACTAGAATGAGATGAAACAAGTAATGATTCATAATAGAACATTTTTAAATGAGTGTAGAAAAAAATAGTGTATTTCGTTTACGAAATTGTTGTTTCTCGTACGATCTAAATTTTTTGTTGTTTCCTATTGTTCATGGTAAAAAGACTCAATTTCTGTTGTAAAAAAAATGAACAATCTCTTGATTTACTTAATATAACGATAATTATTTTCCTCTCAGTGCACGTATAAAATTATTGAAATGTTTATGCGCTCAGTAATTCTTGGTTTGTATATACAATTATAGTAAAAATAACACGGTAAATACTTTTAACTCATCTCTAGGAATTTAGTCAGATCAATGTCGATTATAAAGTGTTATTCCAACAAAAAATACGAAAATCTACTTTAATCTGTTAATGGGTACAGTGCGCACACAAATGAAAGTAATTAGTTAAAAGTAATCTCACAAGGACGCTAATTGTGAAACAAATAATACGCGCTAATGGTTTTAGCCTCTCGGGAGAAGAGTTTCGCCAGCGGTAGAATTTCCTTGAAAGTCTTGAACTCCTGAGAAGCTCAAATAAGATGATTCGGTCGACATGGGAATTCCGTGAACGTACGAATCAATACATAGCGCTATTCTCAAGACAGGATTTGAGAAGAATGTTCTTCGCGAAAGGAACGGCGTGGCATGCGCTCTCTGTGCCGCAGCGTTGGCATTGCAGCAAAGTAATAAACAACTTCCTGGCGAAGTTGCGTTCTGAAGGATCTCATTTCATTAAGAGGATACGCAAAGGAAGTAAGTAGAATTTCAAACAATTATCCGAAATTAAGGCGCGTAAAATCACTTCGTTGTTTTATTTTCGCCAAAACAAACACAACAGACAGGTACTCCATAAAGTAGGAAGCGCACGTGAAATTTCAGGTGACTTAAGCTAAATTATTCGTGAGGCCGCTTTAATCTAGGTTTGCACTCGTAAAATGTTCCTCGCAGACTACAATCGTTCCTCCGGGGTGCCGGCGTGACTACGTTAATATTACATCCAACAGTCGCCTCTCCTCGGCGGGCCCGGGCGTTGTGCTGTTCCTGCGGGCGAACGGATGCGCGGGGCTGCGCCGGCTCTCCCTGCCCGCGCCTCCGCCCCCCACTGCGCAATTTCGCAACACCACCAACAACAGTTTGGAGTTCACGATTAAAAGATATTGGCGCACTTTATACCAAAGGTGAACATCAAGTAAATTCTACAAGGCTAGCCACAGCAACACATTCGATAATGTGTTAGATTCAATCCTCTATTTGATTGCTTTCACTTCGCTACTCCACAAATTGAAAAATGTTTCTGCTAGTCGGTGGACGAGCAGCTGATCGTACGGCCGCTGTCGCCCTCAGCACGCAAACCGACCTCAAATCCTTCTTCGCAATATCCAAACATCAGTGCGGTCGGCCTTCGCAAATAACGTCAGCACGTTATTCATTACTAATATCGTCTCCAAAAAACAAAATGCCTGTTATTCACTGATTAACTGGTGCAGATGAATAGCTGGTAGTTATCAAACAGTCGCTAATTGGTTGGTTGTTAATTATTCCGCGCGTCAACAGTTAAGGTAATAAGTGTAGTGCATGTTTGTTTCTCGGAAAGTGGCGGTGATCTTCTCCCGCTGGATAGCGAGAGCCCGCGCTTTTCCCCAACGAAGTAAATCCCATCAGGAGGGCACCGCCCCTCCCCGGACAAGCTCTATGCTCTCGACCGGTCTCCCGGCATAGGTGTGCAGTGCATGTTAGTGTGTGTGTATGTGTAAATGCATATGTGTAGTGCATGTGTGGTAAACAGGCATCTCCCACCAATGGGGCACCGCGCCAGCCGGGACAAACTCTAAGCTCCAGATTGGTAGTGTGGTAGTGCAGTGCATGTAATTGTAAGTGTATGCTAGTAAGTGAGGAGGATAAAACAAGGAAGAGGAAGGAAAGATTGCGCGCGGTCCTTGGCGTTGTTAGGGTACTGCCCCGGTCTTTACCTCAAAAGAGGCGCTGATGCTTTGTCATTTTCTTTCTGATCAACGATCACGTATGGTCACAGCGATGTGATTGATCCCTCGCCCACTTCTTTTCATCTGGCCGGAAATCGTGACCATATTTTAGGAAGATCAGGCAGTTCTGAAGGAAGCGATAGTATAACAAATATAAAATAATTGCACATCATGCTAATTTTGTCTACTTGCTTCGCGAAAAGCAATCGGCATCACAATGACCAACAACAAAGTAGAGAACCCGACCAAAAGAAAGAAATATTTTGTTCGACGCTAAACGGTATCACATCCACGGCTACGTTCAAGGGGGAGAGTTATTTTACATATAGCATACTTGCAATAATATAATTATACATTCAGTTGTACATTTATGTAAGATAATATCAAGAGTGATTGTCTGTGTCTGATTGAGATGTCAAATAGTAACTGAACAAACTGACACTCGTATGATCAAGATGAATCAAATTAATCGTGGGACGTTTGAAGCACGCCAGCCCCGGCGCCTCCGCGTGTCATTGTGGGGCGGTGGGCGCGCCTCTTTTGTAGCCCCAGCTGCGCGGGCTGCGCGCCGACCGCACCGGACGCTCGCACAAACACAGGTACGTGCGCATGACACCGCGTCCAGGCGCCGCCGATCGATCGCCGCCGCCCTCAATGACTCCATCTCTCCGAATGCCCACTCCCGCTTCACGTGGCCTCCCGGCGCAGCCACGCAGCCCCGGGGCGCGCCAGCCTTGCGACACGGCTCAACAGAAAGTACTCGTCACCGCGAATCGATGCGGCGCGACGGATAGGGCGCCCGCGTCGCCCGCGCCGCCCGCACCGCACGCGCCGCCAGCGCCGCCCGCGCGCGCAGACGCTTCTTGAAACGGCGGGGCACGGGAGGCCAATGCAGAAGGTTACACACCTTCCAGAAATATCGTTTCCAAATAGAACTAGTGGTGCTGCAGAATGGCACAGGCTTTCTAGTACATGCTTGTTTTCTAATTTCTTTGGTGTGAGCTGGTGTTGTTGCTCTCTCCCCATCCTCTTGCCAGATGCCATCTATCGCCGCCTAAACACACTTTTTTGGTTTTTCGGTTTTCTAATGATAGAACCGAATTATAATTTTAAGAATATTATAGAAGAGTAAAACCTAGTTTTATACGGGAATTTTCGTTGAAAACATCTGAAGCCGTTTTTAAGAAAATGTCAATGAAGCGTTTCTGCACATTCAAAATTTGGAGCTATTTTTCACAGAAAACTTTTGAGTTTTCGAGAACCTTCATTGGATATAATTGAGGCACTTCTACTCACAAATGGAATAATGTATTCAAATCGCGGGAAATATATATAACGGCGTAAGAGATATTTTAAAAAATGCCTATGCGTAATTTTTGAAAAACCGAAAAAGTGCACAAAATGGCTTTAATGTCATCTTATACAGGGCATTTAGCACTCTCACTACAAATAGTTTTAAGAAAAAAATTGGATAATTTTTGAGAAAATGACGAGTAAGTTTTCCGTATAATGCAGAATTTTGAGTGCATTTTCTGAGAAAAGTTTTGAATTTTTGAAAAACTTCATAAGACATCATTTGAAGCACATGTACTCATAGATGTACTAATGTTTACAAATCGTCTTCAGTGAAAATATTAACGACGTAAGTACGACGTACAGTAAAATTGCGTTTATGTCATCCCATACAGTACAACTCGCACAATCCCTACCAAAAGTTAAAATAAAAACATTTTAACCGTTTTTTAGTAATTCTTGTCGTTCATATTTTTTATATATCACTTATTTCTGACAATGTTCCGCAAAAACAACTAAAATTGTCAAATAACTTTACATGAGATTTATAAAAGGGCTAATTTTGATGAACAAATATCATTGGAAGGAAATCAATTGGAAGGAAAGCAATCTTCAAACTTTTGCAATTTTTAAAATTTTAGAGTTAACAATGAAAGTCGGTCCTATACCACCTTTATAAGAGTATTTCACTCGGTTAGAAGAAATGTAAAGAAAATTTTTTTTCACATTCGAAAATTTTGAAAAGTCGCAGGTGTGTGATGTTAAGTACCCCCAAAAATAATGGACTGCAGAGAGAGAGAGAGACACACAGAGAGAGAGAGAGAGAGAGAGAGAGAGAGAGAGAGAGAGAGAGAGAGAGAGAGAGAGAGAGAGGTCAGATATATCTGGGAGCATTCAGTTTGGAAAAAAAATCCTAGCGCATCAGCTTAGGCGCTAATCTTGTTCACGGGCGATAGATCGACGAGCAGTCGAGCGGACAGACGTTTTGAAAAATTAACTTTTTCAGTATCAAAGACCCAGAATCCGTGAAATAAAGTGTTAGAGAGAGTAACATACTGTATATTAGAAGAGTATTTATCAACATTTTCTGTATCTGTATCACAATATAAGTTTCTCTGACAAAATTCGCCATTTTTGGCGTAGCATTGCACAACTTTCTCAATACTACATATATTACTTCGAATATACGTACGTATACCAGAAAGTAAAAATGACAATTGTTCTCAAGAGAAGTATGCCATAATAATTCACGAAAAAAAATGAGACTTGTGTAACAAAGGCGTTAAACGTTAAGGGAGACTTCAACGGAAATGATAGCGTCCAGAAGAAGTAGAAAGAGTGCGTGGCGCGGGAGAACGGGCCGGGAGCCGGAGCGGTGGAAGAGCGAGGAGGGGTGGGAAGGGGCGGGGAGGGCGGAGGAGGGGCGGGCGCCGACGCGAGCGTCTCTCCAACAATGGGCGGCACCCCGCCAGGTCCCTGGCCGCCAAAGCAGTGCGCGCCCGCACAGCTTCTCCAACTGGCGGCGCGGCGCGGCGTGGCGCGGCGTGGCGCGCGCTGGCGCGGCGTGGCGCGGCGTGGCGCGCTGGCGCGGCGCGGCGTGGCGCGCGGGCGGCGGCGGGGCGGGGGGCGGGGTGGGGCGGGGTGGGGCGGGGTGGCGGGTGGCGTAGGTAAATAGCCCGTGTTCGGAAACCCGCCATTCGAGCGGTAGAGCGGGAACGCGGCCCTACACCCAGCTTCTACTCCCCGCGCTCGTCCACGACTAACAAAAGACGTCACCAGTAAGATTCATTCGCAGGGTAGACAAAATAATAGCAGAATTTAAATTACGAAATAAGTAATTCATTTCATCAGTTAAATGTACATGTTAATGATGTACAGAGGTGAAGAAACTGAAATTTGTAGTGATTATTATTATTATTATTATTATTATTATTATTATTATTATTTAAATTTCAGTATATTTCATTTAACTATAATTTAATTTGCGAATGCTGAGTGTGTTTTGTTGTGGGTTGTTGGTTGTCTCTCCAAAGCTCTGTAGGTTAGAAGTTTCAAAACTATTGATATCCATTTCCGAAAGCTATGACTGTTATCAATATTCAAGAATTTGTTATTTTACATTCTTTCATAGAAGAGATGTGTTTTAGGGCAAATGATAACGCCTTAAATAGTTCACATTATATCATTATGTAGCCCTTCTTTATTCGACTCCTAAGCATAAGGGAGTTTGATCTATTGATTATTGCAATAATTTATATTCCTCGCGCTTTAAAATCTAGTAAGATTTCACAATCTGTGTAGGCTGGGGTTCATAAATCGAAAACCACATTAGTAGCAGTCAATCTTCAACATTTGACGCCTTCTGTACGATACTTTCACATTTATACTAGCGTATCATTCGTATTCAAGAAAGTATGTTTAAGGTGGCCCCAACAATCATGATCTTATTTTTAAATTTTAGATTTAAGTACCTTTCATTTATTTATTTGAGGGATAAGTGTTTGAAACTCAATTAATTAATCTATATCTTGATACAAAAACAATGAGCTAAGAGCGCTATTGATTTACAACATTAAAGAAATATTGTTGGTAACAATTTGATTACTTATTAAAGTAGCTTATTGACAGAGCTCAGTTAAATTAATGTTCTTCTTAGACATTGTGAAGATGAAGTCGGAAATGGGTAAAAAATATCTATACAATTTATTTGTCTTTCCTTTTTATTTTCTCCAAACATGGATTTGGAGAAATACCAATAATTTGGTATTTCTTTCCCATGAATATGGGAACGTTTAATGAGGTGGCTACTGTTAGCGTAACAGTGAAGATTGCTAGTGTGTAGTGACTAGTTTCAAGACTTAAGGAACTCCTCAACGTATCTTTATTATTTTCAAGTTCATGTGAACGAATATGTCAAATGAAAATACGTTTTACAAAAAATAAATAAAGAGAAATATTTCCACATAGTTTCTGCCAACTCGGAGATAAATCTCGCTTTTGACAGAGGAATTATTACTGCACTCAGCGGTATTCTCTTGTATTAGAGACACTTAAAAATGTATTTAAATTAATTATATTTTATTTGCATCTTGCATAAGTCATGTAAGTAATTTAAATATGAATTTTGATTGTCTCTAATACAAGAGAACATCCCGGTATGCAATAATATTAAATAGGTAGACAATCATTTTCAGTCTCCCTTTTGACAATAAGGGAAATAATTACTTGCACTCAGAAATTAAAGTTTTTGTACACTATAAACAATTTAATTTACAGAAGTGTAAGGATAAGTTGCCATTTTATATTTATTTGCGCATCCAGAAGTTTTACATTATCCTTCTGAGTGTTACCCAACCATTAATAACACTCATGAGAAAAAACTGTCTTCAAATTGTGACTTTACAATGGCGTCACGAAGGTTAGGAAAGTCGGGGAACATCTGTATCGTCATAGTTACATAGGTGTTTTCAAACAATAATCTGTAAAAATATTAGGAGCTTCAAGAATTTTCAGCGAAACATAATAGAAAACTCATGAGAATTAATGACCACGAGTACGGAGACTAAATTTGCCAGATAATACTTATATAGGAAATAGCCTCACCAAACTGTAACAAGTAAATGCTGCCTTCCCATAGGTTATGATAAATCGTTACCCGTCGTTTTCAACAATGTTACTGGTATTTTATAGTCTTCCGGACTGTTTAAAGTTAAGTGCTCCTCGGAATAATATTTGTCCCAAGATCCTGACAATTAGTATGAGCTCAAATCAAAATCCTCCGTGATATTTACATTTCTATATTTCCATACAGCGGGCGCGACAGGTAACACTCATGATATTTTATCATTATTATTTACTTTTTCATCGTCGAATGACAGGTTAAGGTAAATAAGATGTTAAAAATATAGAATACATTAAAATATATACTTTTCCTCTCGACGTTATTGTATAAAAAGCGCTCTTAAAAATCCTAGTTACACAAAAAGGAATTTCAAATGGAGAAGATCCTCTTATTATTTGTGCTAGTTAATATTATAATAATAGATGAAGCCGTGCAAAATGTGCCCTACGTTTGAACTCGATTGCAAGTTTCCCGGATGTCAGTGACAGGTATTGCTCATTGCCCATACATATGCCTCTGCCACTGTTTCATATCAAAAAAATTGCTCAAGCCAGCTGTGATTTGTTCCAACGTCCACACAGCTAGCCATTACGCCACAAGTATGTGCAACATTTGACATATCCAGAAACGTTTATAAAATACATATCATTTTTTGGAAAAAATGCAATAGCTTCAGTGAAAATGACTCATGAGCCAAGTAATTCAGTGTTGAGTGCTCCATCCTTATAAAAAGTGTTTAAAAAATTGCAACTCTTTTTTGTTGTTGAGAAAATCTAGTTTACTTATGATTTAGCTCAACATTTGAGATAAATACTCCTAATATTTGACATCGCTCTTCAATACCTAGTTTTTTAGAATCTATTGCACAATAAAAGAAATAACGATAAAGATACGATACGGCGTAGGAGAGGTTCGAAAATAGTTTAACTTTCGTAATTTTGAAAAATGCATATGTTTTAATAAAGATTTCACTTATATCACACTTTATACTGTTATAGGAAATGTAAAAAAACAATTTGAACACATTTTTGAGAATATATATGAGAAATTATTCCCCAAACGTCGTGTGCAATACCCTAGAAAACTTAGAACTCTTCCAAATACCTGCGACCTTTAGTTCGACCAGATTGCAGGGCAATATATGTTTCGGGGAAAATCCTGTGCAAGATGTAGGCACAAGAATTGTTCCTAGACACGCCAAAGGACAGTCCTTTTGAATAAAAAACATTTTTTTAGTATCAGGGTTCCCCAAAACCTCTATTTCCGTCAAACTATCGTCATCGATTTTTTGCAGCATTACATAACTCTTTTTGTTATGTACGTGTATACTACGTATAATTTAATAACTGGAAAAATAAACAATTGACCACGGGATGTGTAAAAGTGCTTTTTTCATTCTCACTCAAAGAACGTTCGGATTCGTAAAAAAATATTTCGAATAGAGAACTGATCCAAAGAAGTTAGTGGCACGGAAGTTTCAGTGAACCATTTATTTGCATACTAGATTTTTCCTGAACTCTTATCGATTTCAATGTGCACCCATTGCATATTTTCACACCATTCATATCAAATGCGAAGTATTAAGCACCACATACATTAACACATCTCATTCACATCATATTTCAACTAAATTATTATAAAAGTAATTATCGTTTCTTGCTACTTGGATAGAAAGTTAAACAACACTAAATCATAAATAAAATAAATTTTATTTCTTTTAAGATGTTTTAAATAATTCTACAATGATTTGAAAAGTCACACAATTACATATAACTACATTAGTAAAAAATTTCAAAGAATTGTTGTTTATTGAGTGCTAAATATCGAAAATAAAATTGCATGCAAATAACATGCTTAATTTGGTACGTGTGTATTTGCGTTTGAAGGATGAAGCGATTAATAAAATAATGTTACTTTCTATTATAACACAGCAATTGTAGTCTAAATGTGAAAACTTGAAAATCAAGTACAAAACTGAGAAATACAACTATAATTACAGTAATGGCAGCTGACGTTTTGGATCGCGGACGTAAAGCTACGTAAAAAGCGGAAGTAAAGAATGAGTGTGAGGGAGCGGAGGATGCAACTCTGGCAATAAAACTCACAATTTTACAACGCAGAGATTTGATGGCAGCGCGTAGCAATGCCAACTTCGTCTTTAAATCAGTTGTAGGGCGAATGGGATGGAAACACACACACACACACACAACAATGTGACAGGCCAATGGGCCACGCGCTCCTTCCATGGGGAGTGACGGCCTGGAGTGCGGAGCAGCGCGTGATGGCGAGAGCGAGCGCCGGAACGCGGGGGCGTCCACTTGCCACAACACACGACGTATGCCGCCCGCGTTCGCCCATGCGTGGACGCGATACAGCACTTTATTTCTTCCGGTACGCTGTATTAATTCGGATCGCCGACATAAGCATAGATATAAAACTCCAACACACACAACCACGAACGAGAGCAATAGGGCAAGCTGAGTTGGTTCACCGACGAAAACAAAATACTGCAATAATATTTACAAACAACGCGCACGTTGCCATCAATTGATTCTAAAGTGCAGGACCGGTTGGACGGGAGCGTCCCACCCCCGCTTTGCACAGCTCTCCGCTGTGCGTCACCTCATCCCCCGCGCAGGGTTGGACGGAGCGCACAGCGGGTGTACAAGGGACGAGGAGGAACAAGCGAGTCTGGGATGCGTACGGCAACAAACATGGAGGTGGACACAGATGCGGGGGCGGGCTTGGAACGGACGAAACAAGAACGGCCATAGGTACGGAGGCGAACTAAAGGAAACATCGCGACACTTGCGAAAGTGGAACAAGTGAATACTATTTGCTCTTTACCATCAACTGGGCAACAAATTACCCTCTGAATATCGAATAGCCTCTGCAACAATAGGGAGATTTTCTTTTCCGGAAGGGACGAGCTTCTGTGCGCTTTTTAGCTGGTCATCTTGTGCCTGGGCTCAGTCTCAGCCCCTAAACACTGCCAGTGTTGGGGCGGGCAGCGGCTCCGGCTCCAATGCAGAAGCAGCAGAGGACGAAGGAAGCCAGAGGTCGCCGTAGGGGCTGAGAGGCCACAGAGGGTTTTGTTACGAAGAAGTTGGGCGCGGCGACCGCCGCGAACGAGGTCTCCACAGCTCCATTTCAGGCGGAAGTGCGCAGCGTAAAGGGGTGGACGGTCTGCCCCCCCCGCCCCCCCAGGGCGTAAGCGAAGGTGCCTCCCTCGCAGCCATGGCGACGGGCACCTTTGGGCACCAAGAGAAGCGCACACTTCACCTCAAAACTTCCAAACAAAAATCTTCACGTTCGCAGTCTGATAAAAGGACTAGTGGGATTCCCGTACTTTAATTAGAGACCACTAGAAATAAAAGTGTATTTAAACATTTATTTACAAAGCTTAAATACGAATCCATTTTTCTAACATGATCGGTAATAACACGACAGATAATACTAATTTCAAACAGGTGACCGAGAAGTATATTTTTCGACGTTTCAGAAAATCGTGTATACACGAATACATTTATCGAATATCTAATAAAACAGTTACAATCATATCAATGTTTTTAAGAATGTTGTCTAGCACATACATATATAAACACCGTTATGAAGGTTTAATTTATAACCTTGCACGACGAAATGCTTGGAGCGTGAAGGCGCGTCTGCAGTAGTTCAGAGCCCAGAAAGGCGTCGCAGCAGGGCAATAAGCCTGCCCGCCCGCGCTTGCACGGCCGACGCCCCCCACCCACCGGAGGCCTGCGCGGCTGGAGCGCGGGGGCGGAGGCGCGGGGAGTTGCCGCAGGGAGCTCACGCGCATGCGAAGGGAGGCGGGAAGGCGTGGGGACCGATCGCGCAGCCCCAGCAACTTCTCCATCTGTCAACGAACTCCCGGCGATTCTGAAAAACGAATACTTCATGTCTCCTTATCGCTCATTATGATCGTACAACAAAGGAAATAACAACGGAACGCTCAATAAATAAGACAACTGCAACTGTTTGCCTAACAAATTACAAACGTCGCTGTCCAGCCTCAAGTTGGGTGTGCAGCCTGCCCGCCGGGCGCTGCAGGTAGGCAGCCCTGCAGTACACTCGGCCGTGTGCTGGCCTGCGGGGCACGGGTGTCGGGGAAGCCCTCGCTCGCACAGCCCAATTTCCTCCCCACCGTCACTTCTCCGGAGCGGCTGTGTGAATCCATGTAAACCGGGCACGCGTAGAGAGAACGCGTGGAAACACGAGATAAGAACATCAATAGCAATATATGGAAAAATTAGCAGATGACAATGAACTAACCAAGGAGGAGGGCGGAAAGTTCTGCACTCTTGAGAAACCGTCGTAGTTATTTCTTTTTTATGAGACCTGGCTTGCGCTTGAGTGAAAATTACGATCGGCCTCCGTTCCCAATCTTTTCAAAGAATAAGCAGTGGTGACAGGCAGCCTGCGGACCTGGCTGGATCGGTGGCACGGCTGCAACGAAAGAATCGTCCACAGCGAAAGAATTGGGATCATCGACACTCATTCCCCCGGCGCCATATACAAAGTGCAGAACACTGTTAACCTCACACGTGTAAAAAAATATAAAAATCACTCCAAGAGCTAACAGAGATAAAAGCCTGTGTGAAGTAACAAATCAATGTTTGAAAGTGTTTTCTTTTACCTTGCAGCTTGGCTCACTGTAAGACTATTATAGATAAGCACAGGTGGCGAGTGAGCAGAGACTGCGCGGGCATTCATTGGCCGCTCGCAAATTGCGAGCGTCCCCCATCCCACGCGCGCGCCCGCCCCCGCGCCTGCCCCCGCGCCGCAACTGTCCCTCGCCGCCAGCTCTTTATAGACGCGCCCTATCTGAATATATCTAGGCGCAGTTCTTATCGGCGACCAATAAACCGCTTTTACGGCCTCCTGGCGCAGATGGCCTCCCGGCAGCCGCTCGTAATCTGAGGCGGGCGCGCATCCACGAAGCCACTTCCTACTCCGCAGTAATGTCCCTCGCGATAACGAATTCCCGCACTGCTCCCTAACCTCTCGATAAGAAAGCCACGTTGTTTCTTAATAAGGCAGCAGGTCTGTGATGAGTACTGGAGCTGGCTGGTGGTCTAGTCGAATCAACGGAACCGACTCAGGGAATCTAAATAGAATTTTAAAGAAATGTTTAGAGAACATTCAATATCATTCTTGTAGCTCTTCATGATGCAATGTCAACAGGACATCTAGCTGAAGCATTAGCCGCTGAATATGTTTCCAGACACGATCTAGTCGCCGAGAAGCATACTATAACTGTTATGAATAAATTTCACACCGAACTATTGCAAGACAGTCTTTTAAACTCCTAAGAAAGAAATTGAAAACGAATACACTGGTTTTAGTAACGAATACTCGTTAAAAAGTTCGGTAACTAAACTTGATCTACAATGCCAAGAAATAATGTCAAAGAAAATTGTAAATTCTTTTTAAAATTATTCTAATTCATTTGAAAAATAAAAAAATCTAATATTAAATGCGAAATAGTACCGCACGACCCTTGTGTGAGCCAACAAAAAATTACAATAACACCCCGAAGAAAATAAATACTCCACAAATATTTTTAATAAGAATCTGAAGCGAATTATTAATATTGCCGTACTATTCCCCACAGTACGTCACGTACATTATTAAAATTTTTTGGCGTTAAACAAATAGTTAAAAGTATTTAAAAAATATTTGCAAAGTTAGTGTCGAAAATTAAGAGATATTGTACTATGAGTATGGCTGAGGAAGAGCGAAATATACGACAGTCGCTTCACGCGGTCACGCATTTTTGCAAGTTTGCGGAGCTACAATGAATACGCTAAGCAGATCATTCCATACTGAAGCAAACGCAAATGTATGTTTGATTCCCGGCGGATGGCGGAAATTTCCTTGACGTGAAAAGCAGCGAGCTTGTGGTTCTTCTTGGAACCGAGTTCGTGGATCAACATTTCTGAACGGTGGTTTCCATGGTTTCCCCGTTCACCCCCAGGAGAGAGCGGGTCAGCAGTGCACACAACGGGTCACGAGCCGCGCGCGATACTTCTTGCTCTCCCCTTCATGTCCTCACTCCCGTCTTCACGGACGAGCAATGAGCTGAACTGCTACCCTCATTACGCATAATCCTCGTCGATCTAGGGAAATATCCGGCAAAAGTCGGATGCAGTTACAAGATGCGAGGGCGTCGAGATATTATGTCTAGTAGTTGATTACCCCAAACATCACTAATAATAATAATAATAATAATAATAATAATAATAATAATAATAATAATAATAATAATAATGATGATGATAATAATAATGATAATATGTAACATTATTTTCATGAGAGACATCCGTAGACAATACATTTAAATCATAACCTGCCGTGTTTAGAGTATTGTTTGAAATTCAAGGAATTTATAAAAAATTACCAATCCCACAAATACATTTACTGATATTTTCTTTATTTAATGGGCCAAACCCAACGTGCACGCGACCGAAAGACATTTTTCCAACAATATTTATTTTCTCTTTCGAGTGTCACTTCGGAGTTCTTTGCTAGCGAAGAAAAGGGCTGGAGGGCACGCTGCCAATGGCAGAGGTAGCCACTTCGATCTGTCGTGAGCTTTTTATAGATTGTTTCGAAGCTGTGATATACATTTGACCTCGCTCTCCAAGCAACGGCCCCCACGTTTTCCTTTCACCCAAGAACTGCGCACGCAGCTCCTTCGCCGCAGCCACTGGCGCAGCTCGTTCGCCGGGGGATGACGAAAGCCCAGGGATCGCAGGCATTTTATCTTACCAGTTCCTGTTGGTCCTTCGTACTACTACGGCGATTTAGTTGTCTTTACGCTGCCCGTAATGCAGTTTCCCTATGTGCGTTTCGAATTATGAAACAGGCAAGCCGTAAACAATGAATATTCCTGTTATAAAAAACATACTCAAAGCATTATATTTAAGAGCGACTGCAAATTCAAAAGTCACATAACTGCATTACTACAACCGAGTAAAACATGGCTGAAATGTAATCCTGATTTTTCATTAAAGATAAATGCGAAAGGAACAGAATTCAGATTCGATAACAAAGTAAATAATAGTCCACGATATCTAGTCTTCTAAGGCTCCCTTACCTGGGCCTGCGCCAATGAATATTAGTGGTTACTCCATCTGTGATTCATAGAGTTAGAATAATAAATAAATATATAAATAAATAAGTAAATAAATAAATACAATAATTTCATTATTGAGTGGCTAGGCTCAAGGCATATCCGGTGTTCTGTCTAAACGCTTGAAAAGTATTGGAAATGACATGATTTTCATATTTTCATGAATTATTCATATTCATTATTTCAGATATTATTTTAGTTACTATTGTCAGTATTATTTTAGATTCAACATAATAAGAAATTATCACATATCAATTTCGATTCAACATGGACATTGTGAATAATGATGAAACGCCAAAATGAGTTCAACACAGTTCGTAACAGCTGGGAGAATGAACAGCAATTGAATTGTTTGCAGCCACTATACTGAAGCGTTTACTCCGCCGCACAACTTCCTTGAACCTCAAGGGAAGAGCAAAGCCGAGCGACAAGTGCATCGTGTGGCTTATTCGAATGGTCGGTCCACTGCCCCGGCCGCCGGCAGAAAAGTGAAATATGCAAAGAAAGCCGCATCTTTCGGCGCGTGGGAGCTCCGAAAAGGAAGGAGCGCGTTCCGGTAGCCGGCAGGAGCCCGGAATGCATAATTCGGCCGCCAAACGGGCAAGGAGTGCATAACGAGCTGTCTGCTACGCTGGAGGCGAGCGCTGGGCCAGCAAAGGCGATGTGGGGTGGGCTGAGAGGGGTCTGCACGCCTTGTGGCGAACGCTGAGTGCCTGCCCCAGGCGGCTCGGCGGCACGGCTGCGCAGTGCCCAGTTGGGAAGGCGAGGGAGCGGGGTGCAGGCACTGGCCAGCGAGACCTCCCCCCCTCCACCCTAATCCCAGCCTCCCTCACGACAGCCACCATCATCGTAGGGGCAATGGTTCACGCCACTCAACTGCTCGTCCTGCAGCCGCTTTGGGAAGACGAATCTACACACGCTGCTATACTGGACACAGGGGACCTCCTAATATGCAAGGAAAAGCTTTCCCTAATACTTGAAAAGAAAGTAAACGATCACAAATTCTTTTCCTGTTAAAAAATCTAGAACAGAGAGTCTCAAACTCCTGAAACGTTGTTACCCCGAACATTACTAAACGTTTCCAAGTTTCCAACATTAGTTGTTTTTAATATTATACTAAAATTACCACTTAGTTAAAAATATATTATATGTTAAATAGTGTGGAGAAAGAGGAAATACTCTGATCTATAACCCATGACAACATACTATTAAAGAAACAGTTCCTGTATATGTACACTGATAATAGAATAACATGGCATTTTCTGTTTGTAGGAAACTACAATTCAATACGTTTTAGCCAGAATATTAACAGTTATAATTAAGTGTAATTGTAATAGCCACGCCCGAATCATTTCAATTTTGGAGTTTAGAGATATCTCGTTTTCTAAATATTAGTTGTCAGGATGTACGTCAATCAGCAAAAATTTCAATAATATGCAAGTGCATTCTTAACTTAATATTTTTCTAACATCCAGTTCTCTATCACGCGACTTACTGAGTCATTTAATACAGCAGTATCAACATTTTTGAACTATTCAAATAAGAGGTTTTACATAAGTAATTAAATTCTTAAAGTTTTTTCCAAGTTATTCACACTTCCCTACAATATTACCTCCTCCTCCAAGGGATACAGAGACCACAGTTCAACAACCTGTAACCTAAGAGAGTGGTTTGTAGTGACGTACATCCTGACAACTGATATTAGAGAACGAGAAATGATAGAAATCTCTTGATGTAAACATATATTACAAAACAAACTACTCTTGCTTATGGTGTGCGTTCTACCATTATATTTAAGTGCTATACATTTCTTTAAATACACTGTATGTCATCAAAAATGTACTTCGAACCTCATTTGGAGATTATTACAAGAAGAACTGAAGAAAATCATAAAATCTCACCAACAAATTAACTTTTGTTGAATGATAAACTCCAAAACCAATAATTTAAATATGAATAACAGAATTTACTATCCAATATCACATTTCTACAATTATTCATGTTTATGTGCATTATCTCTATTGGTACTTCACAGTTAGATGAAACTGCATTTCTAAAGGGAATGAAAGGTAAACAATTAAACGAGCCTGTATCCGTAGGGGATTAAATGCAGAACAGTTTCTGTGATTGCAATACTTCCTCGGAAGCTTGTCCAAGAAACGGGAGGAGTGTCTTCGAATGGCTGGCGAAAGATAAGTGAACAAGCTCTAAGTTGTCACTGTACGATGGGCGATTTTATCGCAATTAGTACAACAATCGATTATTTTAATTCATATATTAATTTTCAAGACGAGCAAAATATGAAAGGTTGTTTTTGTTTGTTATTTAAGGCCGCAAGAACATCTAGATCATTAGCGACCTCTATTGCATTTAACGGTATGGTAACACTGAAGATGACATGATATGATGATGACAGGGGGTGAAAAGACAAACACAAATACAACCATGCCCGAAGCGGGACTCAAACCTGCGATCCTTCGGTCCGAGATCGCTACATCACCACTGCCTTAACGATCTCGGCCATTAGGACCGGCAAAATGTGGAAGTACATCTCTACTTTTGAACTTTAGTAACGGAATTCTTCTTTTCACCTCTCTCCAATTGCAAAATGAAATAGGGGCAAATATACTGTTTATACCATTAATATCCTGTTTTTTAACCAATACAATGGAAAGTCACTATGTATGTTCTAATATTTTAGAGATGGTTTTATATTAAGAATAAAATAAGAAAAAGACAGAATTATTAGTTTTTTCTAGAATCATCCTCCACCAAGTACACCGTTAGATTACAATTATTGATGTTACTGTTTCTAGAAATTCTACGACCACTTTTATTTTCAACTGTAATAAAATCGCGTCTCATGAGTACGTGTGTGGAATGAATATTATTTAAATAAAGAATAAACAAATATTATTAATTAAATCGTGCCGTGCTTCAAAAAAACTAATAACGCTTAATTAAAACGGTTAAAATTACACTAAACGATTAATTTGTTTATAAATTAAAACCTCTTCACCCATTATTTAAAACATGAGAAAAATCATTCGATTATTAAGGATTAATCCATTTATTCGGAACGATTAATCAATGCTGTAATAGCATGTCGTCGATTAGATATTAATCGATTATTATTTAATAATCACCTATCCCGAGTGTGGAGCAGGGCGAAGCGCGCGAGATGCTTGTAGGAGACTAGGCGGTGCGTGCACTTGCACTGGGCGTGGACGCGGCGGCGGCCGCAAGGCCAGCTCGCCTTGGGCAAAGTAGGAGCTCCAATTTCACGCTCTCGCTACACGCTATTTCGGCGCGGCGGCGCGCGCGTAGAGGGCCCTCCTCCCGCTCCTTGGACAAGCTTCCCAGGAAGCATTGCAATCACGAATCAACAGGGCCAAATGACAGAGAATTGAGCTGGTTCATTAAGGACCTGATTGAAAAGCGATGAATCACATATCTTTACCACCTTTTGCCATTTGTCGACAGCTAACCTATGTCAACCTTTTTACTTTCTTGCCCTTATTTCATCAAAACAGAATGTATTGTAATCGCGGAAATGGCGAATTTTCTTCACAAAACATCTTATCGTCGGGCCCTGGTAACAAAAAAGTGGATAAATCATTTTGATGTAACTATCAAATTACTTCCTCTAACACGTGGTGTAGCCAGAATCCATGTTTGGTGGGTCCTTGATATCAAAAAAATTGATTGAAGGCAAAACGTCTGACCGTTGGTCAACGTCTGTGGTCTTGTCACTGCTAGTACCTACATCCGTTCAGACGATTTTCTCCAAAATTGATATTATATTATTGATATAAGAAATTATACTCAAATCCTACATCCACCGGATTTAAAACGAAAAAAATGAAGTTTGCCGATTATGACAAAAAATACTATAATACATTACAAACGCAAATAGCTTCAAAACTTTGCGTTCTATGCCCTTAAAACCAGTTTTTTTCGGTCCTAGAGAGACGCTGGTTTTGTAATTACAGGTGAGTTATTTGAGTATTAGTTTACTTGATTGACGAATCCCAGGACATCAATGTCTGTGGTCATTAGCACCGTTTGTGTAATTAATATTTTATATCGGGAGGTGGTGGTGTGGGCTTGTGAGGGATTTCCCTCTCCAGCTCCTCTCCGATGTTCCTCTCCTATCTTGCCCAACGGGCTTGCGGGCATATACTTTTGGTGTTGATCGGAGAATCCACGGTAACCTACCGATCAGAGCAGCCGGCCGCTAGTGTTCCCCTCCAGACAGCAGGTGAATTCGACCTACCTAAAGAACTAAGGCCGAGAATCCGTCACCGTCATTCGAATCCTACCATTTCGCGATCATTGGCGCTGCAGAGACAGCTGCAACACTGACTCCGAACCAATTCAACTTGAGCGGGGATAGAGGGTGTTTCCCCACACAAATGTTGGGGGCACAGGTGGAAATAAGTTGGCTAATGACGCGGTAGAGGGGATATAAACCAATGAAAGTGGTCAGAAGATGCCCGAATTATTTTTCTTAAGCAGTATTCAACGAAATAAAGTAATATCCTTATTAAAAACAATTATTTACAAAGCGGAGATTTTGCGCGGATCCAGTTAGTAGAACCTAGGAAATATTCAACGTTAAATTTTCAGATTTTGAGAAACTTTTTAAGACATTATTTAAAGCATTTTTGTTTTACATTTGTTTGTAATTTGAAAATTTACGCGTCCAAAAAATTATGTAAAAAGCGTAATTTTTGAAAAATAAAAAAGTTTCAACCAATTATTATTTCATTTAGTGCGTAGTGCTTTTGTATTCATAGAAAAGGATTAAAGTAAAAAGTACCCTTTTCTTAAAAATCGTGTTTCGGTATTTTTTTAATTGTCATGATTGAAGTAAAAAATACGTGTAATCACTTTTTATCTTGAAATAAGATTCTTTTCGACCACCTTAAAAAATTTGAAGTTCAAAAATTTATTTTCCAGAGAAAAATGTCTCTACCTCTTTGTAGGATGTAGGATTTAAAAAAACTAATTTTTTGAAATCTTGAAAAAATCTGAAGTTTTAATGATTTTCACATCTATATCGTGCTAATAAGTACACATTGCTATATTATAGCAAAACAAATAAAGAAATAATTTGGAGTCATTTTTCAGAAAATTTTGAAAATGCCGATGGACTTTATATAATGTACCCAAAAATATTAAAAGATACTTTCAAATTCACAGGTATTGAGATTGGCCAGATCTACTGAGGAATGCTATATATTATGAGAAAAATCACATGCACGTTATTCTCAGGCAGACGGACAGACATTTTAGTGAAATTTCAATCTTTTCGGAATCAGAGAACCCCAAAATGCGTGTTTTCGTCAAAATGTTTACAATGAATTACAGCAACATTACATCACTTTCTCAATATTAAAATACATAATCCGTACATATTTGTAGAATAGATGTTCAAAGTATATTATCCAAGGGAGTTTCAAAACAGATATTTCATACAAAATCGGATATAGTAGAATCTGGAAAGTTCGGTGAACGAGAAAACCAAAAATACGAACAAACCATAAAACCAATCAAAATATAAGAGATAAATACAAAATCTGTTAGTGCTTCAATACTTACATTAACGTAATATATTTTTATTGTCTTTATTAATTATTATAAATAGAAGTTTTACTCGAAATCGATAAGGTTATATGTCGGGGAAAAGAATAGAATTCTTGCAGAATTACATTATCGCATGAGTCATGTCTACACGTAACCAGAAAATTTCCGAACGAAAATTAGTGTTCTATCAGCACAAAATTTAATTTAATGTAGCCGTTTAAAATTAATATTTCCACTCATTAAATCAAATTTGATTTTTTAAATTTATTTCCATTTATTTGTGAAATCTTCATAATGTTACTTTGAATTATAGAGGAAAATACATCACCAACAGCAATAGTGAAAATAAGCTGAAAATGAATGAATTACACTGGATTCAATTCGATATATTGTTGCAGAGTCAAGAGTGAGAGAAGCCAGAAGTTAAAAAAATGCAATCCATCGTTAGAAGAGAAGCACCGCAGTACAGCAATATCTCGTGACGTTTGATTACATTTCTTCGAGGGAAAGTGTGTCATTAATCACCGTTAAGGAGCACTGGGCAAGTCACTACGTTTTCCCTGGCACCCAGCATTAAACAGTAGAGCGAAGAGCAAATAGACCTCTTGACTTCCCGGTTTCTTGTTAAACAGCCAAAAAATACGAATTTTCAGTTGTACTGGCAGGAATTTTTATTTATTTCCTTGCAATACTCTCATTTATGTAAGAATTATATAGTTCACGGTATCAAAATCATTGCATGTATAACTTTTTCCGAGAGACTGTTGATTTTATGGCGAAAATGTTATTTCGTAACTATTAGAATTAATCAAAAATATTTTTACAGAATGGATGCAGAATGTCAGCTGGCAAAGATGCAACAATTCTTAATGATTGCTTCAAATCTTCCACTGTGAATACATTTACCAGTAAGTTAGAAGTAAGCACTCTTTTCGTGCAAATAATTGAAAGACCCACAGTTATAATTCACGAATTTGAGAAATAATATTGAAGATAATTCAAACCTTCCCTGACCCGAATTGCGCCTCCGACGCTGTCCCGAATCGCTGAGGTCATGGTCGCATGCAAGGAAATCATAAAACAACGAGACGATCACTGCTCTTTTCAAAAATGCCTGAAAAATACACCCCTCAAGAAATGTGACGACTCAATCAAACTCGCTAGGTTTTCTTTTTCAAAATATTCATTCAATGAAGGCTAGATTTAAACATGTAGATTTTCAAGAAATTCGACACTTATAAGAACAAAATGTAACCATCACCTAATTTTATTCTAGTATTCAACGGTTTTAGTATGGTTAGTTAGAATTAACAAGTCTTATTACTAAATTTACTGTAATTGTAGTATTCACTTCTAGTTGTAGTTGTTATAGTTTTTGTCCTAGCAACGACTTGTGTATTTCTTTACGTGGAATATCTTCAATTACATGCATATGATCCATTACCATGGTATTACAATATTTCCTTAATATTAAGAACAATCAAGGATTAAATTATTTCTCATCAATTAATAATTTCATATTACATCTTTATTACAACGTAACGTTTTGTAATTTTTTAAAAACAATATTGATTTTCATCACACAAAATTGTGGTGTATAAATACATTTGTATAATCAGTTAACATTATTTGTTACGGATGTTGATCTGCATGTACGCACAAATCGTTCATGCAGATATATTAGTATTGTTATTCCCATAAAATGTATGACAAAGCAGCAAGGAAATGCGAGCAATCCGTGATGCATTGTAAACCGTCCGCCAGAGCAGCCATGAGATTCCGCGTGCGGACACGCGCTGGGAGCTCGCTCGGGAAGTTGGAGGAGAAGCGCCGAGGCCACGCTCTGCGGCTCTTGGCTGCCTTTTCTCCCAATTAGCATTCTTCGCTTGCGCCCGCCCGCCCCGCCCTCCCCACGCCTCCCGCAGGCGCACTACCACTCAATGGGTACTTACACGCCGATTATTTACTTCGGCCTGACGTCAAGGGATGCTGCACAACAATTGATTTTGAAAACCGTAGAATTTGATCCTTTCAAATGAAAATCAGGCGTTTCCTTGCGGTTGAGTAAAGCTCTCGAGGTAATTCTGTCTATTCTGAGTTATCTTGGAGCGCTTTCTTGCAAAAAAAAAAAAAAAGATACGAGAAATCACGCCTTCTTACGTAACGACATGAAAAATAGCTCTATTACTGGCACACATTTCAAGTGCATTTATTTTGATAATTTATTCCAAAGTGCTTCGGTTAAATAATGAAGTTCTTATTTTTTCCTAGGGATTTATCCAGACGACAGCCGGGTACACTTTACGTTCCGATGGGACCCCTATTCGGCCATATCAACACGCTTGCGGGCTCCTCAGATCTGAGATGAGCAGAACGCGAGACCTTCCAGGACACATATGGGAGACGAAGGACAAACAAGCATTTCCTAGACCGGACTCGAACCCACGAACTTTTGGACTGAAGTGCTGAGTCGGTACACGCTATTAAGCATCTCGACCAACCAGCAAAGGTTTTAATATATCTCTATAATATTATTAAAGTCATGTCTCAGTTTTTCCATTAGGGGGCCGAAAAAATGAGAAAATGTGAAACAATGTCCTTCGGACGCTGAGCGCTGTGTCGGTACACGCTCTTCGCCACATTCCCCATCCAGGCCGGCAGTTATTTTACATTTCTTAAAATAGTAATGATCAAATTTTCCATAACACTTTTGTGTTTTAATTGCATTTCCAGCACCGGCGGGAAATCCTCTAGTCCAAAGAGGCATTTTACGGCGGCAACGTGTCTGGCCGACGAGGGGCGAGGCGGGGAGGGGCTCTTTCAAATTCACCTTTATTGGCGCTGCCCAGAGCGCCGCCTCCGGGTTTCGCTCGCCCCGCCCTAGACTTCGTGTTTGTTCACGGTATTGGTGATTGTAGTCACTACAGTAATCTGCTCATTTCTTTACCTTCAATTTGATGAAATCGATTGAATCATTTTCATTATATGTATTTGATATGTATATGTATAAAAATGGATGTGGCGGTCAAAAATTTAAACTTTTAAAATTAAAATAATGTAACATCAAATTTGTATTTAGCGACCCAAAAACTCTAAGTATGAAAAATGACACGTTTTAGCCATTTTTAATAATGATTAGATCACAGAAATATATATATATATATATATATATATATATATATATATATATACACAAATACATATATTGAATGAAGGGTTGTTCGGTGTGAATGTGGGGGGAAATCCAGACATTTCACCTATCATTCTAGAAGAACAAAGGTCAAACATGTACAACAAAATGCCATGTTTGAGCGACCGGTGCGACCCCTAGGATGAAGATAAAAGTCATTATGTTCAACAGAACATGTTTTCTCATGGAAGACGTCAATTTAAGCACCCCGAGAGGGGCGAAATTTTTTTTAGACCGCTGGATGCTACAATTGAAGTCTTCTATGAGAAACGATGTTCTGCTCTACATAATGATTTTAATCTTCATCCTAGAGGTCGCACCGTTCGCTCGAACATGACAGTTTTGGTGCTTTTTTGACATTTCGTCTTATATATATCCACCGCTTACGCAAGCAAGAAACGCATCATCTGGCGCGTTATTAACCTAAAAAGAGTGCGAAAATAGAGCGAATGCTATACCACTACTTGTTATTTTATGGCGGAAAACATTGGAAAAAGAAATATATTGCGTTCACTTGTTATTGGTCCCGTTTTTCTGTGAATCAGAATTCGAAGGGAAACCTGGTGATTGTCGTGTTATTGTAATAACTATACATTGTCTTGCGACGTAATCTTGATGTAAAAGTTATTATATCTTTAGAAATGATTTTTGTCTCTTCTACAAGAGGTTCAAAAAGGCGAGCTGTAGGTTTCCGACTACTCAGAATTCAGGACGCAAACTCGTGTTAATTTTAATATTCTCCATAATTGTTGAGTACAGACATCGCGTTTTAGAAATAATAAGCATTCTCTACGAATGGAACAATTTCACCGGGCCACACACCAGCTGATGCAGATTCTGCTGGTCAACAACTTACCAGACGCAGATACAAAAGTTTTCTTTTTAACTTCAAAGAATGCATGAGGCTTGAAAGGTAATACTAGGAAAATCCGTGCCTGTGCATCTGCTAAACAAGGTCACTGTCAAATGATATTGATCGTTGGTGATGCTTCTAGGTTTCGGGAGTCCGAACAGTGACAACTTTGTGTGCTGAGTTACCGAATAAACCGCAAGTACTAGGATATAACTTCAAGAAGTCAACCTCCCGGCTTTTACCACACACAACGAGATTGATGTTGACGGCTGAGTCGTGTCTCTAAATAAATATATTAACTTGACGGAGATGACTTCCATTATTTCATCATGTAATTACGTCAACAATACCACATCAGAATTCCCATAATATAACTCCAATACTCAAAATTGACTACAGGACCATCGCAAAGAAAGAAAACAATGATTTTTTTGGTGTTTTATTGTGTTGCTTAGTAGATGGGCAGCTGTAGCCTATATGCTACTAGTCTCCATTATTAATTTCCAATGCGTGCATAAATTGAAAGAAAACTACACAGTTTCGTCCACGCGAGAGGTGTCGATGGTTTCGTTAGATTATCAGGAGCTGGGGAAAGTCGAAAAAAAATGTTAAAGTTTTGATTTTGACAGGAAAATGCATATATTTGATTGTATTATTTTGCTTATAATCATACTGCATTTTTGCTGTTGCAGGCTAATAGTGTTTAAGATTTTTGAATGTTAATACTACGCACGACACATTATACCTGGCACACCATTCTACCAAGATTGCTAATGATAGACTCAAAAAATCTATATTTGATATTTTATATTTTTATTTCAATAAAACTAATATTGTACACCTTCCTATCATCTGGCCACAAATATAAATGGTTCGGTATATTTCAGTTTCATGCACATTAATCAATCAATTTTACTTTTGAAGAATGTGGCGGGATACAACGGAACAAGCGCGGATAGAAGCGGAACTGATTTTTCATTTCTTTGCATTTTTTCGCTTTTCACTTGATAGTCTCGTTGAACATAAAGATTTAGGCTTTCTCAATCGAGTATCACAGCGACAATCAAAAAAGTCTAGTTAGCTCGGGTTTCTTGATGTAGTTGAACGAGCCGTGTTGTAGGACAACGGAACACGTGTAACTAACAGCCTATACATTTTTACTCGCATCTAACTCATCTGTCCCTACACATAAATCTTGTGATTTTTTAAGAAAATTGTTTGTCTAAAAGTATAATGTTTATTTCGTTTTAACGTGTTATGTTGTTAATTTGTGTGAAGTTGTTAATTTTTCATTAAGCCTTATGCACAATTTCTTCAGGGCGCTTTCAACAGGTTTCACTCACTGCTGTTTAAGAATACGACAATTGAAATTTAGAAATACTCGTATATATGATTTTATTCTTATTGCAGAGAACCTTATAAGTTTTTCGCTGAACAATCTTTTTCCATTTACTAACAATAATGGAGAAGCATTCATTATATTTGAGACAAAAGGTTTAGTTTAGTATGCGGTGCCTGAAATCCTACATTTACACCTACGGAAGAACTCGCTTCTCTTGGGACTGAGTTATCAATCTAGGTATTCCTATCAGTGAGCTAATTTTAAATCAATACAAATATCAATTAAGTGCATATCGCAGAAAAGTGGTGATTATCTGCTTATTGTATGTGGCCCGGTGGGCGGGGACCACGACCCGGCCGCCGCGAGCCCGCCGGGCCCTAGCGCCTCGGCGCCCCTCCCCCTCCCCCGCGCCCCGTTAACTAATTATTTCCTAGCGGCAGCATGACGAAAGACGGCTCCTCACGCGAGCTCTGGCTCTGCATGGCCCGCCCGGCCCCTCGCCCAGCACTGCACCAAATACCTTCAGCTATTGTATATTCATTCATCATCGAATTTCTTATGTTAAGAAAAGCTCTACAACAATGTGATATGCCAATAAATTATCCAAGAAGTATCAAATAAAGCACAGGTAAAGCGAACGTTGGTCAAGGCGCCTCAACGACTTCACGAGAAATATTTGCGTTTCATTGTTTGGCACAGCATAACTACCATGTACTCCTTGAATTTAAGAATTCATGTTCGTAGATACGAAAGAAATATCGATTGATGCATCATAAATGTCAATTTTTCGTCTTTGAAGTTCTCCCTCTTTATGAAATTTAAATGAAGTATCAAGTCTGAGTTACGAACACGCACGGCAAATAACAACGTACTGCGTTCAACACGAATAGCGTCACAATTCAGAAATCATTCCCTGTACTCTACATTGCTGAGTCATTCCGATACTGTTTTACGAATCAATCCATTTCTCCAGCCAGAAACAATTTTGATCATTACTGACAAGTTTTCAAGATTCAGTCAACGTCTTACTTCCCTCAAACTACCTCTGTAATAAATCCAACACATCCGGCGAAGAAGAATTCAATGTCATGTATGAATATTTATTTTGTGGATGAAAACTTTCGATGAATTGCTGATGGACCGAACAGAATATAAAAATAAATGTGTCAGGGTATTGCTCAATAAAAGTTAATAAAATACCTCTGTGTCAACAAAGCTTTTCCACATTCCGTAATTTTACTTCATTTCGGATGAAGATGACGTCCAGACACGTAGTAATCGAAATTGACATCGAAAATTAAAAGTTCTCTTAACTAGAATACGCTTTCTTATTAATATCTAGTTGGCAAAGTTTTGTAATACTGTAAACTTTATTTTGTGCAACTTACACTTAACTCCGTGGAAAGTATTTTTTTCACCTATTTTGCAACTGTGCGATAATGAATTGCAAAATTAAAAAAAAAACAAAGTGCTTAGATATAGAATTTAACAAAGGAAAACATTATAGCACTTGGAAATGCAAGTAAATTTTCATTTGTCTATTAACATATAAACAACTCCCGTATATGCTTTAATAGAAAAACGTTGACACAAACAGTACAAAGAGGAGATGATCAATGTTCCTTTCCCCATCAAGTACACATCACAGCGGAGCTCACGCACGCGTGCACCAACCAAACAATCATGCACCGCTTAAGCATGCCCACTGCAGGCAGGGAATAGCAGGCTTCTTAGCGCTTCATACGTGGCAGTGAGACGGATTTGAAAAAGTGTGACTTCACGATCACAAAAGAGCATTTGTAAAAGCCTATAAGCATTTTGACAATGGACCGCACACTAAATTGCATACTTCACATTCCTCTCTCTTGTGTGAACTTATCTCGAAAAAACCGTCTAAAGAATACACCAAATCATTACGTAATGCAAAAAAGCCGAGAAAAATAAAAAGAGTGTAACACATCAGTATCCAAAGTTGATACGGATTGTTTGAAAAAGTCGGTATCTTCCAGGGTCAGGAAAACAACGAAGAGAAGGCATCTGGCAAATGTGTGCTAAGAGACTGATAATACGCCATTCGCAAGACGCCTCACTAAAAAGATCCTTTAATTACTTCGGAATCATTTCAGTGTAGAGGAAGTTCATTAAAATGTTCCAGTGTTTTACATTTGTTGCGAATGTACATGTCGTGTTGAACACAAAGTTAAAAATCTATATTAGAACAATGTTTTCATCTATTTTACCGGTTTAAAATAAACGGGATGGCTATTTAAGCAAATGTAAACAATACCTAAAAGGAATTGCCCGTTCCTGCGACGGTTTCATAATTTTTGACAAAGTTCAAGTTGAAATTCATTTAATAGTATACAATTGATGACGTTCTTCCTTAAATTACATAAGTGTTTTATAATATTGGGCTTGTTACAAATAGATTCCTGTTAAATACGACCTGCCGTGGGTACATCAGTAGACGTACCTTCGTAAGATGGGACTTCTGTGACTCACTGCCTCAATAAGGAAGAAGGGAGGGATGAGGTACATGTGACACCATGGATTTGACAGGAGAAGCTTAACACTAACAGACCAACACGAGGGCCAAGCGAACACATGAGAATTCCATTGTAAATCCACATTGGTCAAAAAGGGAATTATCAGCGGTTTGTAAGTAAAAATTAAAATTTATTCTTAAATTGACTGCGTATTGCTCAATAAAATTGCGAATGAACTTGGTTTTCAACTTTTGCCCTAAATATTTTCACAATTCATGCAAATACGATTGACGGCAAAACGCTGACAAATTACCTCATGCAAATTTTGTCACATTTATACACGTGTATTTCGAGGTTTTATTACCTTGCAAATTTTAAACTTCAATCGCTCCACTTCTTCAGATTCCAACAATGATGAATGCAACCACAGTATATTCTTTCTTGATTAGTGGTGACTCATGAGGAAGCAGTGTTTAAAATTCCAAACATTTGGTAATAATATAGGTTTTTAGTCTGAAGCTGCCACTGACTATGTGCACTTGCTTTTAATCTACTTTCATGTGCGAGTCTTCATGTACCGTCGTAATGCGAACTCGTTTTCTGCCTGTACGCCTTGCAATACTTCCTCGGCTGCCGTTTACAACATCTCACTACAAAGTAATACAGAGCAACTCAGCAAATTTTGTAAAAAGAAAGATAAAAATTATTTGAATTGAATTATCCCTGGCTTGAAATGCAAAAATTTGCAAAAATACCGTTGTCTAAAGAAAATTATTTTTGAATGTAGCTTGGCAACAATAAATTAGGATAAGAATGTGCAGTTGCTCCTGTTCCCCTATCTAATGGTAAAAGAACTTGAGTTATTAGTTGTTCCTATTTAGATGACTAATTATATTTCATATCTATTGACTAGGAATTCTTAACCTTAAAAACATTTCCCTTGACTTAATTCAGAAAGTAATTTAACAGACCCAGAACAAGATAGATGCAACTCTCCTGATACCAGCAAAACGGTATAATGAAGTAAGCAAATTTTACAGTAAATAATATTAAGTATTGCTAATATAAATAGACAAGAATACACACAGAGGTAAAACGGCACAGCACAAGGTAAGTGACGAACTCAAGGAATCTTGTGGAACAACGTGTACGCAATGTGAGGCAGAAAGAACGCCACACCGACATGGAAGAACTGACGCACACAGGACTTGCAAAATTGGGACAAGATCACAGTTACGTTTAAGACAAGAAAATTATACAAAAAAACATCGTCCACAAACTACTAGTTGGTACTACAAACACGACATAACGTTCACACGTTTCACAAGTTCAACTAAACAAAACGTGTAAGAACAATCATAATGCGTCACTCGTACGGTTCATTTTGAGAAGTTTGTTTGTGAAATTAAGGGGCAGGTTCCATAGACCTCATCAGTTTTCTTAGAATTCGGGATGCAACATGTGGTCCTGGATGGAAGCGAATAGCGCCAACAAAGTTCCAAGTCTAGATTTCTTCGAGAGCTTTACTATAAAGACACGTACGAATAGTGCGACGCTGAGCTGAACGATTTCCTACGAGTGGGAATCCCTTGCAACGCTCGACAAGTGCATAAACGAGTACGTTTACCCGCACGCCACGAAAACAATGCTTTCGCATTCGCTCATAGCTGGCCGCCTTCCGCGATGTTCTTGATGTTCATCCACGATGTTCCCTTCGCGAGACAGCACTGGTAACTGTTTGCACACACACACACACACACTGGCTTGGCACTGGCGCGCGTGCGAGTCCGCGGGGCCAAGCGGGCGAGCGAAGCCGGGGGTGCGTCGACGGGCACTGACAGTTCTGCGCCGGGCCGGCGGCGGCTGGCGCACGCTGGCGAGGGGGCGGGGGCAGGCGGGGCGGAGGGGCGCGCGCGCTGCGCTGGCCCACGCCGACTGCCAACGGACGACGGACAAACGACGACGGGACGACGGGCGACAGCCACGGCGAACGGCGTGGGGCGGACGCCGTGCTGCGCGCTGAATGCTCGCCCCCCAAACTAGCTGCTATCGCCTGGCGCTGGGCGCAGCAGACGGGGCGGCGGGTGCCGAGCAGCCGAAGCGCGAGCTGACCTGGAAACCGCTCGCAAGGCGCCAAAGAACTGAGCGCCCGGAGCGTGCGCGCTGTGTCTCATGGCAACGCGGCGGCGGCGGGTGGCGCGGCGGAGGGGCGGAGGGGCGAGGGGGCGTGGCAGGCGGCGGGCAGGGGAGGCCGCGCACAGCCGCTGCTGCTTCCTACTCACTGGCATTCGGCGCGGGTCGGCGCTCGCTCGGCAGTTTCGCTCGGCGCTCGGCACTCCGCGCTGGGGTTGCGAGCAGGGCGGTGCGGTCGCGGGGCGCGGGCGCGGGGCGCAGGCGAGGCGCGTTGGTGACGCGCGGTCGGGTGGTAGGGCGGGCGGGGCGGTGCAACGCGGGGAGGCATTGCGCAGGGCCGGCCGGGCGGGGCGGGGCTGCACGGTGGCGAGCCAGCGCGAGGAGCCGGGCCAGGCTGCCCGAGTCCGACGTTCGGGTGGCGTCGGTGGACGGTCGCCCACGACCCCGACCGTCTGCCCTCCCGGGGCGCCGCGCAGCCCCACCGCCTCCGCGTCAACCGCCGCCGCCGCCGCCGCCCCGCCGCGCGGCCGACGCCGACGTCGCCGACCACCGGCGCGGCGCCGTCGACGCGACGCAAACCGCTAACACCGCTGCTAGCTGCCCATCCCCATTGCCCAACGCCGCCGCTCCCCCCGCCACCCACCCTGCCGCTGCAACCTGCCGTATACTACCTTTAGCGTTGTGAACCATTTTCCTTTCTCTCTTCTAACACGATTATTCTCCTTTTCTGGTTGTGAAATCAAAATTATATTTAAGCACACATCTAGCTTATCATTTAAAAATATCCATTCCATCAATAGTTCCCATTATCTTGGAAATTACAACAGTCTCAAAAACCTCCACTGTATAATCAAAGTTAATCGAATACAGATTGCAACGAATGTTACTTTATTCGATAATAACACGCAAAATTCTTGCTGTCCTTCATAACTCTAATACAAATATATGAATTCTGTTCTGAAGAATTATGCTTACATTTTGACCTGGAATGAACAATATCTATATAAAATGTTTACGACAAAAACAAACAAACAAAGAAATGCACATATTCCTATTTCTACCATATTGTCTCATTTACTTAAAATTACTTTTTAAGTTGAAAATTTATTCCTTACGTAGGTATGTAAAAGGACAGCATCTCGAATAGTTTAGAATGGGTGCTTGAAATCTTGTTCAATATTTTCAAGATAATTTTCAGCTAATATCTTTAATTTATTTGCGGTGAAGTATAGTCTTCTGGTTGTATTAAATAGTTGCAACTTAAAAAAAACTGGACGGCAATCTACGAAACCCGATTGTCAAATTTCGGGAGTACTTGCTTTCCATTGATTTTGTAGATAGAGTACTTTCTCATTCTCGTATCAAATCATAATTACTAATTCATTGCATAAACATCCATCTTACCCTTTCAAAATTTTAAGCTAGGTGCTCGTTACTCCTCTCTGAATTATCTTACATTTATTTACAATTTTATCACTTACGTTAAAACGCATTCCTAATGTGGCTTCTGCTTGTTTTACTGTTTTTTTCCCTCTACACCCGCAAATACGGCATTCTAAGAACCTTCACACATATAAAAAATAATTTACATCAACATATCCGAAGGTTGGAAGAGTCCGGTCTCTACACAAACGGTTGGGTACAAGCCGACAACACTGCGAATCTTCTGCACCTGTGGCTGCACACAAGACACAGATACATCCAGTCACAAATAAAAACAAATTTAGTTGTTTTAGGTTATGAAACAGACATTCCTTGCCTTCCTGATTATCACAACTCTTCTGTAACATCGATAAATGCATGCACAAACCAACACACACAGGCTAACAGGCTAAAACTCAAAACACAGAAAGCCCTATTGAAAACAAAGACATCCTACTTACCCTAAAAAACAGATACCTGTTGTTTTAGCTGAATGGCCGCCATATTTCCTCCATTCTCAATAGGAAGTTACCTTCCAATTACTCAGTCTCATCTATATTTAAACCTAACGGGTGGTTTGCGGACGTGACTGCAGATTTGGACAGCCACACGAAGACATTGGCGAATCAGGACACAGTCATTACCATAGAAGGGTAGATTTACATTAATTTAGGCGGTCGCTTCACACCTGAGCAACATATGAACAAATTACAATACGAAACCCAAAACACAAACATAGTACCCTTGACTCTGCCCTTCTGGTGCAACAGACCAACGCTATTGAAGATGCATCTGAGATGCAGCGAGATTGAAAATGCAAAGCAACAATTAAAAATGCATCTGAGAGAAACAAATATCCAACTGTTCTCCACATGAATCTCCACATGAACCAATCTCCACATGGATCTTAGTAGAAAACATACACCCGGTAACAAGCTGGCACAACAGATCATGAACTCACCTCCTTCAGTCTCCTGCCAAAATCCCATCCCCTTCACCTTCCTTAGATTCTCCACCCTCACGCCCATTTCGAATCCTCTTACCCCGTCATCTAAACTTACTCCCGTTTTTCCAAATCCCACTACCGATTCATCAACCACGATTTCCTCACAACCTGTCACTGCTGAGACACGTTACAACCTTCGACATCGTACTTGAGGTAAAAATGGAGTAAATATATAGCAACTACAGTCAGATGAAGAAGGGAAACATCCGTGTAGGTACTTGCGAAAGATAAATATATACTGCTACAACGAAAGATAAAGATACTGCTACAATAATGTTCAATCCCTTTCAAATAAAATTGAGTTTATCTAGACACCTCTACAAAGCGATTTAAATCAAATGGATGTTCTTTGCTTTATAGAACTTAACCTACTTACTACCTTACGTTACTTATTTAACTTTCTAATGAAGTTAGCATTTTTCAAATCAGAAACTTTCATTAGAATTATTTAGGTTCGATTCCCGTCGATTCCCGGACAATCACATGTTAAATTTATTCCAACAAAAACAGTTTGGTTGCTTCACAAGGGCTAGTCCAACCCCTTTGAAGTGTCCCAAACCCTCCCTCAATCCTAATTCCTTTCTAAATCTGGCCGCTGAGTAGTGACGCAGGGGCGCGTAGTAGGAGGCGCGTACGCGGAGATGCTACCTGGCGGACCTCCTGACGACGAGACTAGACATGACGATCTTAATGGAGGATTTATTACTCCACGCGCAAAGCGCTCATCGCCCCCAAGGAGTTTGACGCAACAAATTAAAAAAAAAGTGTATTCCGTTTAAAACGTTTTTGAAATATTCATTGTAAAGTTACCCCCACAAGAATTGGCGGGTGAAATTCTATCCTCTCAACCGTCCAGACAAACTCGAACCCCTTTCGATTCCGGGGAGGGGCACGTTTGACAATCACTACAGCCACAACCTTAGTGCCTACGTGGTTGGCGCAGAAAACAGCCAGAACCTTTGTGCCTAGTGGAACGGGAAAGACGCTGTTCCCGGGGTAAGGGGACTCGATTGTTTACATACGAGGAGAAATATCATCTTATCCTGATGAAGGAGAAGTTTTGCCTATCCGTACGCCATGAAAAAATATTTCTGAGCGCGGTTTACTGTCCAGAATTGATGTCAATAGGCCTGTAAAAATTTAGCATTGTAGCAACAATTATACTAACTTGTAGAAATAAATTTTTGAACTCTGTCAAACTGCTGTATTAAAATGTTTATCTCTGGCACAATTGGCAGAGACTTTCCGGCCGTTTTACCGCATCGATTTTTTTTATAAAATTGTAAAATGTTGCAAAATTGTTAATTCGCTGTTTTCGGCTCTGGGACATCGGGAGACTCTCCACTCTTCAGATCTGCAAAAGTTGAAAATTGCTCATAAGTTTGCAAATGTTATTGTCTCTTGTAAATCCCCTTTAAGCGCAATACAAAAGTCCTCATCCGATCGGTGCTAACAACTTCCATTCTCTAGATATTTAATTGTTTATTAGAACTTTGCATCACATAAACACCCCCTTTTTGCGCTCATTTCATTCGCTCTCTGAACAAAAGTATACTGAAAATAGAGGTTTGCAATGTCTCGGTGGCGTTGTACGTTTAATGCGCTTAATGCCGAGGGCAGAGGTGTCGGTAGCGCCTCCAGGCGATAAACGGTGCCTCGGAGCACAATGATTGTCGTTACAATTTCTTGAAAAAAAAAACAACAACCAAAAAACAAGCTGTAACGTTTATTGATAGTTTCGTGTGATCATTGCATTTGCAATATATCACTTACGGCAACTATGTCAGTTGTTATAATATTTAACCTTTCCTTTTTATTCAAACAGCCATTAAATATCCCTTTTCAATATTTTAAATCGCGTAAGTGTCATTAGTATATAAACAAATTATCTGGTACATGCAATAATGCCGACAGAAGCAGTTTTATGGCGAATATAAACTGAACCTATATTATTATTTTTATCTTTTCTATTCAGTAGTATGACTTGCTTTGCTATATATTTATCGGCTACCAAGGAAACAGTTTGTAAGGATATAGGTGTTGTGGTAAGATATCTTTGGCATTTTTAAAATAATTAAAGATGTTGTTATTGCCAACAATGTCTTTTAATTCAATAGCAGCTTTCGATGGCTTAGCCATCGAAAGCTGCTATTGAATTAAAAAACATTGTTGGCAATGACAACATCTTTAATTATTATTGTAAGGATATATTGCAAAGTTCATTATGTTGAAAGGCTGGCTCAAAAAGTATTAGTGCCACTGATATTTTCTCTCAAGAGCAAGTTGAGCTATGGAAGGGTCCTGTATTCAGTAAATTTTCGATGACACTGGTTCATGCAACTTCGACAGGAAAATTAAATGAAGGTTCATTTACTGATAATTGTGTACAAAGTTGTCGATGAAAATAATCACTTGCCGCACACCGTATTGCCATTGAATGAATGCCGCCCAAATCATGAATCGTTCCTCACTCTAGAACACCTTTTAGATAGGTAGACTACGCTCTGAGGTTGGTGATAAGGAATATTTCTTTAAAAACTGGGTATTTTCATACCTCAAATTGAGTGAGACGGAATTGTGATTTTTCAAAATTCTAGTAAAAATTCAAAATGTTGTTACTCCCCTTGTGAAGGTATCTTAGTAGGGCACGATATTAATAGGGTAAATTAAAAACACATTAAAAATGATATAAATTAAACCTATGACGAATTACGTAATAGTATCTACTTAGAAAACGAATCCCCACACGAACGTGAATCTAACATAATGACATTACTTTTACCATTTAAACATTTTAAAAATCAGCAAAACGCCTTAAAACTCACCGATATTCGTGCTATTATATCGTCAATTCGATAAATGTAAATTTTTAATGTATTGGTGAAGCACGAACATGTACAAGATGCGATTTATTCGTATCCCTACCAGATGTTTGAGATTTTAAAAATATTAGACTGATAAAATTGAAGAAACGTGTGAGTGAATATGTTGAATGATTAAAAATAAAATGCCCACTTTCATTAATTAAAAAGAAAATCTTTTAATTAATTAAAGAAAAGGTAAAATTACCCCTTTACTCCTACAAATGCTAAGCTGGCATTTAATTAATTAGTATGTTAATAAATTTGATGTTGATGAGGCTTCAATTTCCAAATCAAAAAAATGAATTGAAATCAAATAGTTAATTTAATAAATATATAAATCTTTCTATTTTCTTTGGCGCATCATTCTGTTTAAGGCCGGTAAAATGCATCCAAGATATTTAACGTTAACGTTAACGTTACTTGTTCTGTAGGGCAGTTTGCAATTATTATTTTGAGCAAATTAATTCATTTACTTTGATTTACATATTTTTTTACTTTCTCACCTAAACGTATGTAAGGGGAAAAGGTGTTGTGATCGTGCGCCGGAAAACCGCGAATTTTCGGGAACAGCTCTTATTGTCGGGCCCTGGTAAAGAAAAAAAATAGATAAATCCTCTTCCTATATATTCCTTCCTATTATCACGTATTGCAGCCAGAATCCATGTTTTGTGGACTCTGTTACCGAAATATCGAGTGACGGCAAAGCCTCTATCTGCCTATTCTAACGTGGTAAACGCTGGCACGTTAACCGTTCAGAAATTTTATCCAAAATATATATTCCTCCTTCCATCTGAACTAACTCGAGGCTTTGGGAGTTTCAAACGGATATTTTGATTTTTGAGGGTACTTTACAAGAAGACTCCATATGTTAAGCTTTTGCAGAAGAAGCACTTGTCTCTCCATACGCCCTCCTCTCGGCAGCCCACCTCTCCTGAATCCAAGGCAGAACACCTAAATCTCTTTCTACGAAATAATCTACTCAGTGTGTCACAGCATAAATTATCAAAATCATGTTTAAGATTCTGTTTGTCTTGATAATACCATATGATTCCTGCTATACACGTAAACTAAAATTAATGGTTGTCAAATAGTTATTTACAGCATGAGTATTGTAAGATATCATATTACCATGGGGTGGTTTTTAACGAAATGTCATTTTTTCTTTGCACTTTAGAACAACGTCGGGTAGTATAGACATTAATTTTATGTTATGACAAAAGAAAATGATCCATTTTTATAGGTCATTTTTGTGTTTGCATTTTCCGTAAATTTCGACAAGTGAGTTATTTTCTTACCCATTTTTAATGCATTTTTAGCTGAGTTAATTGATTTTAATATCATATTAATGACATTTGCTTCAAATAATATTTACGAGATACAAGTGTTAATCACAGAATTCCTATATGATTTCATCGCTCAGAAATTGTAATGACAGCCGTTGTATGTAATCTAAGGGTTCCGTAAGAGTCATTGTCATGTAAGTCAATTTCGAGATTACTAAAGATAGATATTTACTTGTAAATAACAGTCGAAACCAAAAGTTTGGGAGCTGAGTTCACTTGAACAATGGAAGAAGTTTCGATTATATCAGTATCAAATCAAACAGTTTGAGATGTTCATCCGAACTGATTCTGATAACATTTGTTACGTCATTTTTCTTTGCTTTTACGTCTTTTTAAAACATTTTAAGAGCCTTTTATTGATAATTTTTGGCGACTTTCCACGTCATCAAAATCTGCCCTCTACTTATTACAATACGAAAATGGAGAAATTTGAAACGAGACTTTAGACGTGGAACGTTAGACGCAATTTGTGAATTTTAATTCTTGTTTAAATTTGACTCTTCGTTCTGGAAAAGGTGAGATCTGGTAGAACTTACGTTGATGGCACGTAAACCATGGGTTTGTGCTATTATTACTTGCATTACCCAAATGATTATTTTTGGTATTAATGAAGCAGAAATATACGTATCTCAATAACTCTTATGATACAGATCTCAGTTTCGTAAAGTTTAACTTAATACAATCAAAGCGAATGGTTTCTATTTACCCATTTGGTTAAACCTTCTCTTCCTAGACATACTATTCAGACAGTCTGTTATATTCGAAACTTATGCTGCTTCAACACCATACTTTCGCATTACTACGTGAATATACATACAGTGCTACGTGAATTTGCAAACATTTCGTTCCAGTAAAAATTATTTACTCCCTGCTGGGATTCGATTTCGACTTGACAAGCCTGTACGCCACCAGCTACACACATGAACACGTTTCTTCCCGACGCCAAAAGAAAATTGAAAGTTTGCATTTGCAGGCTTTAAAATCTGTGTGTTTCAATTACACTAATTCAAGATCTAGTTTTAAAAACTGATTTCCTTATGGAATAATATCTATCGCCAATATTGTTTTTAAACTATGTTAATTTTTGTTTGAAATTTTCAAAAATTTAGATAGTTTACCGAAAACTGGACGTGCGCAATTTTATGCGTCTTTAGCTCTATTCGAGGAAAATATTAAAAGCAAAAATTAGTGCTATTTTTGACAAAATTTCGACAATATGTTGGTACTTGATATTAAATTCCCACAACAATAAAAGATTCGTGACATCAGCCAAATGTTCGTTTCCGAAACTTCTTACATTACATTTCTCAAATTAATCGGTAAACTAAAAATAAATATTCGTCCGGTTTAAATGAATCTCCGAATTATTTGTTCAAGACTTGTAGGCCCGCCATTATATACCGGTTATTTCACATATTAAATTCATCCTTTTACCCAAGAATTTTTCCAGATTTTTTTAAAACACCTAAGATTAAGCCGCTTTTCAAAAAGGGCAACAAAAATGAAATTCACAATTATCAGCCAATTTCTCCTTTATCGGTTTTTTCACAAATTTTGGAGACACTTTTTTACTTACGAATGGATTTCTTAGCAAACACGACGCGTTTTCAGATTGACAACATTGGTTTCGAAAGTCAAAATCTATGGAAACAGTCGTATTTTCTTTTCTTAAAGATGTCGCCTCATCCATGGATCAAACTGAAGCACCTATTGAAATATTTTTAGATCTTTCAAAAGCTTTTCATGTCTTTGATCATAACATTTTACTTTCAAAAATTTTCGTATGGAGTTTGTGGTATTGCTCTAGGTTGGTTAATTTCGTACCTCAAATAACGATTTCAGAGAGTCGAAACACCTTACGGGAATGATGGAAAATTATGAACACACCTTTCCGATTCTTTGCCAATTGCATGTGGAGTCCCGCAGAGATTATACGTAAACGATATGCCCTCAACAATTAGAAATGAAAGAACAGTTATCTTTGCGGACAATTCTATGCAATAAAGAAACCGGAAATAATACAATATCTGATGTTTCAAATTGAAAAAACAAACAAATAGTTTAACTGCAGCTTTCCTTTTTAAATAAGCAGTTCTGTACTACATTGAAAATGAACGGTGTTCCATTGACTGATGTTAAGGTAACAAAATGTTTAGCCTCTCAATTTAGTCAAACCTTCAATGGAACGTCTATGTAAACGAATTTAACACCAACAAAGATTCTTATTATACGCTTTCAGAATTCATTCAAATCCAGGCAACCTCATACTTCTCGTGGTGTATATTCCCGCCTGAGATATGGCATAATATTCTGCGGAAATACATCTTATAGCTCCCGACTTTTAAATTACAAAAAAAATCGTACGAATAATAATCAAATCCCACTCACGTGATTCTTGTAAGCCTCTCGGAATTTATTATCTCGGTATTTTACCATTACCTTGTTTTTTTATTTACGATTCAGAAGTTTCTTAAAAATGAGTTACGTAAGGACGAGAATATATTTTTTTGCAAACGCCGTTGCCTACAACACTCGACGTAGCAATCATATTCATCAAGTGACAAAGCTCATCAAAAGTTCATCAAGCTCAGTACAAAAATTTTGTACATGTAAATTATATTACAAAACTTATTGCCAAACGATATTAAAGGATTAAATTAGATAGAAAAGTTTAAGTCCCAAGTAAAATCTTTTCTGCTTCATAACTGTTTCTATACAATTAGAGACTATATCGAGCATCCAAAAGGAAAGTAATATTTATTTAAATAATGAGATTTAATATATTATTTACCACTTGGTAATTTATAATGTAGCTAATTTACTAATGAATTTTATTACATCGGAGCGATTTTTTTGGTAATCTTTGCAAAAAGCGCAAATTTCTTTCTACACTCAAAATTCAACTATGATGTATGGCTTAGAGCAGGCATCCCAGAATTATGAAAACGTGCACAAAATTCACTTGTCTCCACATCACGTCACATGCAATTTTTAACTGTTTTCGACTTAAATATATAAATACATGGCACTGTGACTCTCTTTGGATAGTTGGTATTAAATTAATCAAGATTTACTTAATTGGAGGATAAATTTAAACTTTGTAAATAATAACGGAGACGTGAAAACTTGACATAAATATATCCGCTTTATTTGAGCCATTTATCCCCGTGACAAGTCATAATATTCAGGGGAAATACATCTTATAGCTCCCAGACTTTTAGATTACACAAACGAATTGTACGAATAATAAGCAAATCGCACACACGTGATTCTTGTAATCCTCTCTTTATTAATCTAGGTATTTTATCATTACCTTGTCTCTTGAAATATGAATCAGTGGTTTTTGTCAAAAATAACTTTCTTAAGGGCGGGAATATATTTTCAGCAGACGCCGTTGTCATATGTTGTCGTATCAAAAGCTCACTACAAAAAATTCACATACAATACATGTATATTATTTTACAACACCTTGCCAGATGACATTAAACGATTAAATTCGATACAAAAGTTTAAGTCCCAAGTGAAATCTTTTCTGCTGCACAACTGTTTTTATACAATTAGAGATTATACTGAGCATCCAAAAGGAAAGTAACATTAATTTTTAAAATGACATTTAATGTATTATATATCATTTGGATTGTGTAATTGTAATGAACCTGTAACAAATATTGTGCTACAGCTTCTGGATCAATGACCTCCATCTCGATCAGGTTTTCGTCCAGTTTCCCTGATCTTCGAGCAAATGTTGAGATAGCGCCTTGTTTTGCTTCTGGACATAAATGTAGCTTCAAATTAACTTTCCCCATAGCACGTCACACACAGTTTTAACTGATTTTGACCTAAATAAATAAAATCATTTGATGAAGATTCAATTTTGTGAAAATCTTTTTTACTGTTGAAAATACATGGTCAATCAGGGCTATTATGATACATAAAATAAAACTTTTCACTTTAACTTGTATACAAAGACATTGAAAAATACAGAAAATGTGCTTTTTGGTGCTAAAGAGTGTATAGCCCTATCGTATTAGCCCCACCTGATGGGACCAATACGATATATTTATGGGGTTAAAGTGATAATACCTTGAAATCTCTATGAATTTTTATATGGGAAAATGAATGGGTTATAGAAAGACACCTTAGGGTGCAGTGTCTCAACAGCATTTTTAAAAGAAAATTTGTCCCTTATATTATGTGTAAGTTATAAGACATTGTTTCCGATGAGTTTGAGAATTCAGGAAGGAGTCTTTAAATTAATTTTAACAAATCATTGTTTAATTTGGTTTTAATAAATAAATTATCAAATAGTATTTGTTCATACATCGATGTGTGGCAACGGTCTGGAAGCGATATCGTCACCCCGATTTGACAGTATACAATATGCGAGCCTTGGTCCTATCTTTTAGCACACTGTTTTATATTTTCTGTATTATAAAATAAACTTAAATAATTACATATTGTTTCAAAATATGTTTATGAATTTTTGTTCAACAGAAAAGTATTATTGTACAGAAACGTAAATATTACAATTTCGAGCTGTAGCTTTACGGGCTTCGATGCTTATAGTAGGTTATATATTGTAAAAAATTAGAGAAACAAAATTAAAACAAAAAATCAAAAATATTACTTTCTGGAGGGCCATGTTTCAATTTTTAACTTATTCAAATAGCTTTGACACTCTATCTGACTGTCCCCATTAGTTGTATCATATTAGACCCCAATAATTGAGGTAGGATATGTCATGGCACGATTAATATTTTTGAAATCTTTTCATAGAGAAAAATAGATTCATTCAGAAATAATAATTACCTATTTTCAAAAATATCCGACGATCAAGTGAAGACGAAGTGACATCAAAAGTTTCCTTTCTTGGCAGAAAACGTTTTGACTGACTAAAAAATAAGTCATTTCGGCTTTTTGACCAAACACTAAAACCTGAGTTCCTGCTATATAGTAATTAATAATAAAATATACTTCCTATTATTTTCTACTTTTTGAAAATTTTGGAAATGAATAAGTAACAATTTTTAATTATATTAAATTAGCTTCAATTTTTTGCTCTATTACATTCATGCCGATTGACCCTAAAAGAGGCACACCCGATTACAAAATTAACTATTTTGAAATAAGTGTCCTAAAAAAGGAAATTATTTCTCGCATTATTTGCAATTTTTCAAATTCTGAGAATTCGGCAAAACGTGTGCGATTTTAAGGTTACTTTTGCTTTAGCACGGGAATGAAAATTAAAGAAAACATTCCAGTTATTTTTGACATTTTTTAATTGGCTTAACTTACAGCATGGCATTAAAAAAACGTAAAAATAACTCGGGTTTTCAACAACATTTACTTGACTTTAATTATTCATCCAATTTTTACTTTCTCTATGCGGCTTACGCTGTCTAGAATATTACATGTGATATGTGTTACAATATCAGATATTTTCTCGCATTATTTCTCGCATTGTTAACTCGCCGTGAGCCTTACAAGTACGGAAACACTGTAAGTTCCGAACTCAGGACGACGCTTAAATATGTATTTCAAAACTGTCTTTAAAGAATGTACATGATCTTTTTTAAAGAACTGATTTTTTATAACGGACTTAGTATTAGACAAAAATATCAGTCTTCAATTTTCTAGTTTTGAAATGTTAACTTTTTGCAATTTTCGAAAATACGTTAAGTTTGAGGAAAATAAGACTAGCACCATATTTTCGGCCGTTTCTTGATACATGTGAAAAGAAAATTTAAAGAAAAACTTTGATTTTTTTAGAAAAAATTATAAAGTATGTATATCTTGCACAAAACTGCACGAATTACTATCATATTTTCGAAAATAAAAAAAACCTTCTCGGGACATATTATAATCATAATAAAACCATAAAAACTATGTCGAAAATAGTGCAAATTTAAATTACAAGTTATTATTTCGTTGCTTCATTTACTAGAAAAATATGGTGCTAGAAACGAAACTATAATTCAATGTTGTTCAATAAAATGGTAATCAATAAAATGACATTAAAATAATTTAATGTTAAATGATATTCAATAAAAGTGAAAATTTAATACGGAAATTTACATTCATTATTTAATAACCAAGATTAACAATATTTAAGGGCGCAAAAAAAAAAAAACCATTGCATGGGGCGGCAAAATACACTGAGCCAGTCCTGTATCTGAGCAATGAACATTCATATTTTCATTACTGTAGGCTCTTAAACCGTGTTTTTCTGTCACGAAATCAGCTTTTCTTCCTTCGGAAATACATAACTTTTTCTTTGAACGAAGTAGATAAGACCCTTGACACATACTTTATAAAAACTGTAAGACTTTGAAAAATATTTGGTATAATAAATCCTCCTCACATTCTTTAAAATTTAGATGTTGATGACCTGTCTTATTTAAAACTATTAAATTGTAAAAATTTTGTCTCAAAATAAAAATTGAAAAAAAATTGGAATTGCCAATTCTGGTACCTTTGCAGTATTTGGTCAAAACCTAGCATTTGTTTCTTGCTAATTATTTAGAAGTGAGGTAAAATCACACATGCGTGTTTATGGTTAAACAACATTCGACATATATTTTCATTTGTATTTGTAGGATTGGAAAGAAGCATTTGTAGTTTGCACTTATAAACGTGTGACTCGATCAGATATTAAAAATTACCGGCCGGTTAGCCTGACATCAGTTTTTTGCAAGCAGATGGAGCACCCAATTGCTGAACACATTATAAACATGTTTAGTAAAGAAAATTGGCTATTTGTAGGGCAGAACGTGTTTTGAAAAGTTAACTCATGTGAAAGTCAAACATCATCTTCTTGCCAGGACATCACGGATGCACCAGTTCCGAGTGATAGAATCGATGCAGCGGTAATAGTCTTCACAAAGGCTTTTGATCTTGTACCCCATGATAGATTTGTTGAAAAACTAGACTTTCATCAACAAAATATTTTTTCTAAATAACAGCATGTCGAAAGAGCTTAACGTCTGGGGTTCCGCAGGGGAGTGGACTTGGACCTTCACTATTATATGTGTATGTAAATGACATAGCAGAGGAAATAAGCTAAAAAAATAACTGTTTGCCTATTGATGGCCACCTTATTTATAGAAAGATCGAGAATGTATTGGATCAGGATAAATTGCAGTGCGACTTGCTTGGAAGCATGGACGAAAATCAACGGAATGAAGATAAATCCGGATAAATGCAAAATAGTTTTACGCGTAGTAGAAATAAAGGAATAGCTAAGTATTTGCTTCGGGATAAGATCATTTTACTGGTAACTTGTTGTAAATCTCAGGGGGGTGATAATTTATGAACTACGATAGGGGCAGCACTTCAACTTTACTGTGGCGAAGGAGTGGAAATCTTTACATTTTGAAATGAAAGTGTTAAGAAAAGAAAGTAGTAAATCAAGAGAAAGCGCACATACGACTGTTGTACGCCCGGTATTAGATTACCGTTCAGCGTGTTAAGATAAGTATAGAAATAGCCAAATAATCTTAATCGAAATATATCAGAAAGAGGCAGCAAAATTTGTTAACCGAGGAATTTCGATAGTAAATACTTCCAACAAAGTATCGACATGGGAATCATTGGCGAGCTGTAGGGTAGAAGAAAGGTTATATAAATTTTACAAAGCATTGGTAAAAACTCCGGCATGAAGGGAAATTCAGGAAATTCATGAACCCGTTTACTTGACACATCATGACCATATTAGAAAAATACATCCAAGGAAACAGAGAACTGATGTTGGAAAATTGTTTCAAAGCATACCAATACAAAAACTCGAGAGGGCACTGAAACTCAAAGCCAGAACCACGTGCGCGTGAGGAGAGTAAACCAGTTACGGACAGTACACATAAAGTTATGTAGTATTTAAAGATAGACTTTTATTTAAACTTAGTTTTAATATTTAGAGATTTTTTTATCATATATTAGTGTTCTAAATATTGGAAATTACATTTTCATCATTTGATGGAGCTGAAACCTCCAGTTTGTTGAGGTACCTGCCACCACTGAATGCTATATGTTGATTTTGCCGAGAACGCTAAAGCACTGTAAGTCCCTGGTCAGGGTGTATTCATGGCCTACATCTGTTCAAATCTTCTTCTAAAACCGTGCTTAGGTGTTACACTTGTGGTTAAGTCGGTTTTCACTAAGGCACGTAGTACTGGTGTTCTTTCGGAACCACACATGGCTTGACAGCAAATATAATGACCTATGGCGCATTGGTGGTTTAAATGGATTCAAGGAAGGTTGGCATCCTTTCATCACAACTCGTCCAAGATATTACGATTCGATATAATACATATTTATTGTCCGGTGTACAAAAGACGTAATCATTAGGCCAGGTTTACACTTTTGATCATTAACTCTACTTTTAGGTAGGAGATGATTTTTCATGTTGCAAAGGTGGTAGAGCTTTTTTTTCGTGTGAGTTTCTCACATCATGGAAGGGAGTGTCCTCTACACTTTCGATAATTTTTAAGCAATTAAAAGTACTAACAAAATAATGACAGGGAATGACTATGCAAGTGCTGCAGGAGTTAATATTTAGTTGGCACAGCTGTAGTCAAAATAATACTGCAATCAAATTCCTTCCACTTTGAAATTCACTATGAAAGAGAGGCGGTTTTGTACAATGGAGACCGATAAGAAGTCCTTTCAGTGCTTGAAACTGAATCTGTGAAGGAACTTTTAGAACAGTTTGAAGGCCATCGTCAACTTCTGGCACTTAGTCAACAGCAACGTTGTGGATCCAGAAGTTTGAAATCATAACTTTCGTTGAGAAGTCCATTGAATCTGAGAGAATCTGGGATTGTGCTCTTCATCTTCAAAACATTCACAGTATTCTGGCATGCTTCCCCGCTAGAGCGACCTCTTCCTAGTGTATATGCCAATTCTTCTCATCAGTACTTTCAAAACCGTGCCACCTGAAGAATATAAAACTTTCATTTATCATGAGAGCTTCATTGTCCATCCAAGTAATAAGATATGCTGTGGTGTCTGGAGCGAGATGACAATGCACCAGAATATCAGTAAGTACTGGAAAGGAAACTTTGGTTGCACGAGGGTTGGCTTGTACAGCAATAAACTATGTGAAATTAGCAAAGGAACCAGCGACAACGCAGAACATTATTACAGGAATGAAGACTTACGACAGGCACGATCCTATTGACCCACTATCGACTACAATACGTAGGGCTCAGTGGAAAACGAGGCCAAGAGACATTTTGCGAAAAAATGAGTTAGGTGCTTATAGAGACACTAGATACTAATTACTGGTAGAGGGAAAAGAATCAAAGTTCTGTCTCTTGCAACCGATGACTTCTGTTGCCCGAAAGTAGAACTGCTTTGAAAATTTGTTTTTTCTGTTGGAGGAAAGGTAGTCTGAGTGGCAGTGTTTTGTTGTCGTGACTTCTAGAGCACGCATTATTTCAGACATAATGAATAAAAATCAGACAACTATCTACTTAGGTCTGTCACACGATCGTTGCGTTGACACGCGTTAAGTAACGCGCTTCGTAGACACGAGCGCTCTTAGCTGTTAGGCATAAGTTAGTCCGTTCCGTGTTAGTGCAACGCTCGTGTAAAACAGGTCTTACTGGAGAGGTCTGGTTCGTATTACATAAAGGGATGTATTAGTAGGACTTGTCGCAATGATCACAAGAACGGTTTCTGGCATTGAATCTGTTTCTGAAGATAGTAATGATGGTGAACAGATTAAAGAGTATGATGAAGATAAATAATGGAAAAAATGGAAACAATATTCAAATGTAGCAGAGTTTTTATTATGTTACCAATTTATAGTTGTCCTTTCATTACGTAACATTAAAATGCTTGAAAATTTAGTCATTCTCTTATTGATTTATCTGAATCATCAAAACGAAAGTATTTTATTACATAATATACACAACAATAAAGACAAGATAAACATCATTATCATCATCTGTTTTGTTCTTTGACTAATTTAAGTCAGTAATCTTTGAGAAACTTTTATACTGAAAATTAGTTTGTCACTTAGACTACTTGTCCTCTTATGCTATTCAATGCAAAGTAGTCTATTAAACTAAAAAAAATGAAATATTTAAAACTTTGAAAAGGACTGGAAAATAATAAGATAACCGAGACAAGAACCTACAAATGTGATGTGATACACAATTATAATAATGTAAATAGAATTTTGTATTTCAGGATTAACTTTGAATGCAAATATATCAGCAAATTAAAAATGTCACTTAGCCTCGTTTTCCTCTGAGACCCACCCATATTCTACAGCGACAACTACTAATTTTTGCTATTTCCATATATGTGCTTTAAGTGTCTTTATTATTTGTTGTAAGTAAATTGAGAGTAAAGTTTCGAGTGGTTTTGCTGTCAAAAATGTGCACAATATTAACTTTAAAATGTTACTTGAAATTTAACGACCTCAAGAGATTACGGGTTGGTGATTGTATCAAAGATCAATCAACCGTTTTGTTTGTTTTTAACATAAAATCACTGTGTTAAATTAACGAATGAAATATGTATTTTCTATGACGACAGGCGGTTCCGTTTGAATGTTACAAGTATGGCCTCTACAACAGTTTTCAATCTGTTCTTCAAATTCTGTTCTGTATTTTCAAGATAATTTTGTTAGAATCTTTTAATATATTTGCGGTGAAGCATAGTTTAACGGGTGTATTAAACAGCTTCAGTTGACCCCAATCTTCTTTACCACACTACCAAATTTTGTAAGTACCTGCTTTCAATCGATTTTGTTCAGAGCACACATTCTCAAACTCGTATTGAATCATAATTTCTATTTTTAACGTATATTTTCAAACAATTAGGTTAGCTACTGAACGCTCTTGACCGAGTTCTATTACAATGAACTAATTATATATTATCTTGAATAAGTTTCTCATAACATTATAACGCATTCTTGACATAGCCACTGCTACTTCTACACTTCTTACTTTACTCTCAACAAACTCAAAGATGACTTTCTGAAAATTGGACACATACAAAAACGTCAGTTTAAGGCTCCTGCCTTCGGTCGTTCACTGCAAAGACGGTTGGACTCATGCCGTAACAATGGGAATCTTCTCAATCGTGATTACACAAAAGGCACAGGCAAATCTGGTAACAACTCAAAACAAATTTAGAGTTTTAGATTATAAACCAGAATTTTTTCACCTTCATCATCCCTACAAACCTCGTCTACCAACGACCAATTCACGGACAAATTATTATATATGCGAAAGGAAGCGCGTAAAAAAATGAAGTACTGCTGCGGAACCTAACTCACATAAACGACATTCCTACTCTTAATTTCTTGTAAAAAAAATCACACAAACGAGTGAACTACAGTTTAATGCTATTTCGAGTGAAATCAGCCATCATTTCAGTCGGTTTCACTCTAAGCGAGTGATATAAAATACTATTTCCGTTTGCGTGAAAAAATTCACGCGTAGTTGACGAGTGATCTCTTCTGCAAGGACATTTCACTCATTTCGAGCCAGTTCAGCGCCTCCTGGGCGCCAGTTGTCGAGAGCCAGGCACGAATGCTGCATTCTCCTTTTTCACAATGAAATTGCACACATGAATGCGTTTAATCCAACTAAGATTTTCATTAAGGGCAAAAGCGTCCTGCCTTTTTCAGGGAATGCTGAATGAAGTGATAGGGTGGTTATGAGGGGTTAGAGGACTAGGACGATGGTGGGCGGTGGCGGGTGGGGTGGAGAGACGTGATCGTGGCATTTCTGGACTGGCATTCAACTTATGACTAAAAAACCCACAAAACCCACAAAAAAAATCAGTCAGACTGGCCGGCCCGAGGATTGAATTCAGGCCTTCCGATTGAGAAATTAGCGTGCTACGCACTTCGCCACTTCGCTCGGCTCTTTCAAAACACTGAGAAATAACTCAGTATGTGCAATTCCTGTGTTTGCGGTCATTGGTGGATTTAGTCGTGAGCACTCTTGGCTCTGGCTCCTGGAAGGCAAATTTTCTTTAATCAAACCCTTTTTTTATTCGAAAAATTATTTATTGACAGGAATTACAATTGTGGGTGTTGATTCATTGAGGGCTCTTGCTCTCGGCAAGCTGGCCAGCGAAGAACAATATCTTGGACATTTTTAAACAAAATTATGAAAATTCAGTTTTTAATTCTTTAGCTTTCAGCATGCCATAGGGTATCTTATTTGTTATATAAACATGTTCATTAAATTATCTGAATTGAAGTAAATAATAATCAGTAAATATTTTGTCCTAAACATTTTCATATCTATTTTTTTCATATGTCGGTTAATACTAAGAGAAAATACACGAAGATTTCACTTTACTTTCAAGTGAATATTGTGTGTAACGTTTTTTGAATTACGAAAACTTTCAGTAAGAAAACTGTTTATTAAAGTATAAAGAATATTGTGAAAAAAAAAATATTTGGCCCCAAGTACATAAAACTATAGATTTTACTAGCATTTATTTTGACCGTGCAACCGAATGCTGCTGTCAATTTTCAACTCGCGCCTTCCCGACGTTTGTAAACAACTTCCAACCGGTATTACATTTCATCGTACCGTGAACAGTATGTTTTGTTAATAGAACTGCAGATTAGATTATATTCTTAGAAAAGGTGGAGGTATCACTAAACAAAGTCAGCAATCGCTCTTTTGAATCCATTGTTATATGCGGAGATTTTAACATTCATTTTGTAGTTGAATCTTGCGAGAAAGTGCATTTTCGCAAATTAATTAATTCCTTCAGTTTATACATTACAATAAATGTACTTTCACGGATCAAGCTAAATTCATAGATGGCAATCGATCAAATTCGATCAAATAATTTACAAAATCACTGCTTGATGTGAAATTGAAACAAAAGACTTCGAATACAATGACAACAATGCACTAATTCTTACCATTATAAAAATGCAAGTACTCACACAATTAATAATACACGTATGAGAAAATTGTTCACTAAAAGTAAAATAAAATTATTCATTGGTTACTTGCTAGCAGTAGTCACTGGACGCAGTTTAGAATACAGTTGATACAAACGATAAATATAATTATTTTTTTCAACACAAATTAATTCCTTCTTTCATTTCTAAACATCACAACGTATCTCAAGATTTCCTTCTCCATTTAAAAAAATACAAATCATTGTTTAGAAAGATCACAAGGCAGGTAAAAATCATGAAATATGATCAGGATATTTTGAACTCAATTAATAAAACAAAAGAATTGTGGAATATAGTAAAAAAATCGACCAAATCAACTAGAAACTTTGTAGAGAAATTTGTTTTAAACGATAACGATAGAAAAGTGAACGATCCGGCAACAGTAGCTAGTATCTTCAACCAGTACTTTTCAAGTATTTCTGCCGATCTCACTAAGGGCCTTCACCCACAAAATTCTACATTCAAAATCAGACCTCAAAAATTTTAGACTCGATGTTCGTTTCTGAAACTTTTTCATGTTAAATTCTCAAAATAATTGGTAAACTAAAAAATAAATATTCAAATATTCGGCCGATTTAGAATTGTTTGTTAAATACATGTGCGCCTGTCATTATACACCCGTTAACTCACATATTTAATGCATCCTTACGCACCGGAACTTTTCCAGATAGTTTTAAAACAGCTAAGTTTAAGCCGCTCTTCAAAAAGGGCATGAAAAATGAATTTGAAATTATCGACCAATTTCTTTTTTGTCAGTTCTTTCAAAAATATTAGACAGACATTTTTAACGTAGAAATAGAAACATTTTTCAGTAAAGACGATCAGTTTTCAGGTTGGTTACATGGATTTAGAAAATTAAAATCTACGGAGACAGCCATATTTTCCAAGAATGAATGGACCAATAGAATGTCCATAGATCAAAACAAAGCACCTATTGGAAATTTTTTTGATTTTTGACGCCATTTATCATAACATTTTACTTTCAAAATTACCTTCGTATATAATTCGTGGTATTTCTCTTGATTGGCTACGTTCGTACCTTATACAACGATCTGAGAGATAGAAACTGATAGATTACTGGAATAATGGAACATTATGTGCACACCTTTCTCATTCTTTGGTAATTGCAAGTGGAGTTCCGCAGTGATTCATTTTCGGTCCTATTCTATTCCTAATATACATAAACGATATGCTGTTGATTAGAAATGGAAAATCAGTTCTCTTTGCCGATGATATGGATATTCCTTGCAATATATAAACCTTAAGTAGTACAATATCAGATGTTTCAAATTGGTTGGGTAATAACAAATAAATAGTATACGAAAAGAAAACAGTTTGAATGCAATTTTCCGTTTAAAATAAACAGTTCTATACACCATTGAAAATAAACGGTGTGTCATTGACTGATGTTAATGTAACAAAATGTTTAAGTATTTTAATTCAGTCATACCTTAAATGGCATGTCGATTTAAGTGAATTTAACACAAAAATAAGTTTATTGTGCTACGCTTTCAGAATTTTTTCAAATTCAGGCAACCATCATATTGCCGGTTGTATATATTTCGCGAATGTTTATTCCCCCCTGTGATATGGCATAATATTCCGGGGAAATATATCTTATAGCTCCCAGACTTTTAGATTTAAAAAAATATACGAATAAGAAGCAAATCCTACCCACGTGATTATTGTAAACCTCTCTTCATTAATCTAAGCATTTTACCATTACCTTCTCTCTTGATATATGAACCACTGGTTTTTGTCAAAATTGACTTTCTTAAAAGCGGGACTATATTTTTAGCAAACGGTGATGTCTATAACTACAACACTCGCCATAGTAATCATTTTCATCAGGTTACAGTATCAACAGCTCACTGCAAAAAATTCACATACAATCATGTACATTTTACACTAACTTGCCAGATGACATTAAACGATTAAATTCGTTACTAAAGTTTAAGTCCGAAGTACAATATTTTCTGCTGCACAACTGTTTCTATACAATTAGAGACTATCACGAGCATCCAAAAGAAAAGTAAAATTTATTTTAATAATGATGTTTAATATATTATGTACTATTTGGCTGTGTACTTCTAAAGAACCTGTAAAAAGTATTGTTTCTCAGCTTGTGGGTCAACGACCTCACTTTCGATCAGGTTTTTCGTCCAGTTTCCCTGATCCTTGAGCAAATGACTTGTTTTGCTTCTGATGATAAGTGTAACTATATTATTTGTGCACATCTTCTAGAATTCAGTGAGAAATATAGTTATTCATATTCTAGATTTCCATGTCGCGGCAGGAAGTGTTATTCTTTCAAGAAGGATACGATGAACGATAAGAGCCCAAATCTATAGCTAATTTACTAATGAATTTTATTACATCGGAGCGAACTTTTTGGTAATCTTGGCAAAAAACGCAAATTTCTTTCTATTCTCAAAATTCAACTAGTTTATGACTTAAGGTAAAAATCACAGAATTATGAAAATGTGCAAAAAATTCATTTCTCTCCATAGCAGGTCACACTAGTTTTCAACAGTTTTCAATGTAAATATATATATATATATATATATATATATATATATATATATATATATATATATATATATATATTGAAAGAAATTGTGACTCTCTTTGGATAATTGATATTAAATTAATCAAGATGTACTTAATTGCAGGGTCAAGGTAAACTTTGTAGATAAAAACAAAGACTAATGAAACATTGACACACATATACCCGTTTTATTTAATTGTTCTGTATGTGCAATAATGGGTGAAAAAATAATCAAGTTGAGTGGTGCTGCATACCTTAAAAAATCACGATTAATAGTAACAAGAGAACGTTGTTTTATTAAACACTCTAAAACTTGACACTTTTTTATTAAATCAAACCCCAATCAATCAGGGAACCACTAAATAACGACCAAGGTGCAAAATTCACTGCAAATTTCAAAAAAGATTGTATGTTGAAAATATTGTTTGTTTTTATATCTACGTCTAGAAAAAATAGTTATATTCTTAAAAATACTATTCAAGTCCAGATTTCAATATTTCAGTCAACAAGAAACACGTATGTTTATGTTTGACCTTTGTCGAATTCACATGTTTATTTACGAGTCTTTTTTTAGCTGTTGTGCAGAAACATCAATATCTGGGTTTAAATGTTGTTTTTTTAAAGTTATAACTACGAAATGAACTTACTTAAAAATTATTTACAATTTTTTTTCAATTAGATTTGTTTTGTTTACCATTATTTACCAAGAATATATTTTAAGAAGGGTTATGTCACTTATTAATTGATTACATTACATAGACTTTCCTTCAGAGGGTACAATGAGAAGTTTGGTTCTGCCCGTAATGGAAATATTTTGATGTTTTCAGAGCTTTTGACTGAGTATGAACCTTTTTCAGCTGATCACATTAACATACTTGGCAAAAATGGCAGTGGTAGTACCAATTATTTATCTAAAACGGTCTATGAAGAATTTATCCGATTCATCGCAAAAAAATGAACTGCAACTGTGATCATTTGCATTTGTCAAAGTGCAACTGTGATCATTGATCAATCAAGATTGCAAAATACTATTCGATAATTATTGGCCATAGTATTTCGCGCGTGGATAAGCTTTCTTTTGTTGTACGTTATGTGAAGAATTATGGTTCAGCAGTGGAACATTTTATTACTTTTGTTGAAAATGCAGGACATAAAGATCTCGAAACTGCAGCTTTTTCTGCGCTAATCCAATGAAATGAATATTGCTGATTGCAGAGGTCAATGGTATGTACGAAAAAAACATGTTAAACATTTATTCCTGACTTGAAGCCAGGATCAAAGAAGTGCCAAATGCCAAGTGCCACGTGCCAAATATACTCCTGGGCAGGACATTCGTTGAACGTAAGTAGTAATCTGTGCGGCGGAATATTGTTCAGAAGCGCTCACTTCTTTTGGAATGATTCAAAATCTTTGCTACTTTTTCTACGCATCCATACATTGATGGAAAACTTTACAATCAGTTGCCGAATTGAAAAAAATATATTGAAATCAGTGTCCCACACAAGGTGTTCTCCTCGAGCTGGTGCAGTTCGTTGCCTTACGAAGTTTCGGCCGGAAATTTACGAAGCATTACTGAAGATTGAAACTGACGCATTTGAGAAAGCGCTTCTCGAAGGGAAGCTAGGGCGATTCGGGGTAAATGGAACATCTCGAGACTTCGTTCATGCAATGTTGGGAATTTTTTTACTCTGCAGATTCAATTCAACAAGTGAAAAGCTGCAAAGCGTCAATATAAGCGTTGTAGAAGCTATTGATTTGTATTAAGCGTTGAGGAAGCATCTCAGAGAAATGCGAAACGAATATGAAGTTTATGAAGAAATGTCCATAAACAAAGAATATCGATCTGTAACTGATCGGAGACATAAAAGAAAACTTCAATTCGACGAGACTAAAGATGGGGTGGTTGAATCAACTGGCCTCGATCACTTCAAAGTCAATACGTTCTGTTACTTTGAATAACTTAGTTTGCGAGTTAAATCGAAGAAACAAAGACAACTTGCAAGAGGATCAGTGAAAAGTTCTTCATAGTTTTAGAATTTGGAAATTTAAATGCAAGCAATGTACAAGAAAAAATCAAGGCGCATTAGGAAATGAGATGTTACACGTCCGAGCCCACTGTTCTGAGAAAAATATTGAAAATATATCTCGAATTGAATTAATAACATTTCTTAGTGAAAACGACTTGTATATGATGCATCCCAATGATATTTCGTACCGGATGATTGTCTGCACACCACTAAGTAATTGAAGCTCTGAAAGATCCTTTTCACGTATGAAACGAATAAAAACTACCTCAGATCAAAAATTACCGAAGATCGTTTGCTTTGTTGGCAATAGAATCCGAAACTTGACAATCAATAAACTGTGATGTCATTGACCAGTTCGCTGTCCAATCGCCAAGACGCAAGATAATTTAGTTTATTTTGTGAATTGTTATTCATTTTTTGTAAAAGTTGTTTTTAATAATAATTAAATAACTGCATAAAAATTCTTGACACTTGGTCTTAATTGAAAATTAAAGAATGTAAAAAAAGGGTGGCTCAGAGTCTAGTGCCCAAGCGTGTCTCATGACTAAATTCACCACGAAAGTATTTACGTCTACGAGGTATATGAGGAGCTCGATTTTAGGAGATATTTCTTGTTTTGTTGTAATGAATTAAGACGGTTAATGCTTTACAAATATATAGGTTTGGTAGAGAATATAAGTATCAAATATAAAGGTTAGTATACTAGTAGACTGCGTATACTAGTTACTGTGCAGATTACGTGTGTATTGCTAATGTTAATGTTCTAAAGAAATAATAAAATACCATAAAAAACGTTTGTTACACAAAGAGTAAATATAATGTAATAATTGTGGATATGGTTGTATTGCACCCACGTTGTACATATTGTAAAAATAGGACTCCTGTAGCATTTAATTCTTTCATGGAGTTGTTCACACGATGTTTACGTGATTTAAGTAAATTGGCTTATTTCAATAATGCAGCGACAATTCTTTGTTTTGTAATTTAAGGTTGCATTAACATCAAGGCCATTACCGACAATTGCATTTAACGGCAGGGTAACTGTGAAGATGACATGATATGATAATGATATGGGGTAAATTGACGGACACAAATACAACCATGCCCGAGGCAGGACTGGCACCCGCGATCCTTTGGTCCAAGATCGCTAGGGCACTACTGCCTTAACCATCTCGGCCATCCGGACCGTCGGCAATGCCTTTTATGCAGCCCGCACGAAATGAAACATTCTCATACCTGAAACAGTATGTGTGTTGTAGGCCAACAAAGCAATGAGCAAATTATAATACTCTCAATGTAAGACATTACAGAACGATTTTTTAAAAAAATAGTATAGGTACATCGAAAAAACGTTTCCGTGTATCATGGATCTGGTAAACCCCAACGGTGTAGTCATGCTTTTTAGCTTTTATATTTTATGCAGTCATCTTAAATAGTAAAAAAGATGTATTCGTCATTAACAATATAAAGAGTGATAAACTATTGTCATCAAGCCTGCTAGTAATAGTTACAATTTTTTTGATGGACTTTTTTCCACTATTCCAATTTTCGCCATGGCTAAACACAACCAGGTGCCAATCCGGGAAGCCAAGATCGTTAATGCAGCAATTCCCCGGTGAAGGAGAATGTTCCACGATTTCCGGACACTAATAAAATAGTCGCACTGTACATCATCGGCATGCTCCCATCGGGCCGGGTTGCCGCGCTAACTACCTCCGTCTCAAGCGCTGACTTTGTCAGCAGGAGCGTTGGATGCTCAATGCAGGGCCGCGCGCCCACGCGAGCCAGGGTGCCCCTACTTGGCAGAATTAGAAAACCAAGCTGAGTTCTCCTCTTTTTTACAGGGTCAGCGTAGCATACCTAGCTTACCTAGAATGCCCACCATTGCTATTTTTGTAAGCTTTCTTGCAAGCATTCAGTTGAATGAAAAAAATTTTCGTGCACAGCATGACTTAAAATTCTCTGTGAACAAGAAACTACTATTCTCTGACTTTGTCGATAATACCACAGGTGTTATCGTCAACCTCTTACACAGATATTAATTATTAAAGAATGAAGGTTGATGCGCGCGGCATTTTGATATTAGAAGAATTGCGCATCTTTCAAAATTTCATTTAGACCCAGTCTATTTAATTTTTGTTCATAAATTTAATTGACAGGAATTGAATATGTCGTTTCAATAATAACGATTATCGTTTGTTTCATTGATTTGTCGTAAACGCCAAGCATTTAATCTTTGTATAGTGAAGCTTTTTTCATTTTATACATTTGTTGCGTCTTGATCACGACGCAATGCGTGTCCTAATCCTTACTAGGCGTTGAGAGTGGAGGTTGCATTTCCACGTACGCCCCGCCCACACGCTCTCCTGCGTCACTGCCCAGCGGCCACCTTTAGCAAGGAGCTAGGAGAGGGGTTGGCTGTAGGACACTTCATAGGGGTTGGACAAGCAGGCAAACTCGTTTTATTTGATCGAATTTCACATGGGATAATCATGTGAGCAAAGTTCACACGAGCACTTTATTATACGATGAATATGATGTTATATGACGCATAAGTTTTATTATGTTTATAATATGAATTTATGATATGATGCATATTTTGTTATGTTATTATGCGCTATTATATGTTGATTTTATTATTTTTTTTTAATTTTGGAATTGTATATTATCATGCAGTTAGTATTATCCTATATAGGTACGTTTAATTGCGTACACTCTGTTGTATGGAACAATTGCCAGTGGGCAACATGTTTTGTTGTCATAAGTACATAAATGCATGTGTAAAGGAATCTTTTCTCTAGAGTCATGTCAAAACATTGCAATTAAAGCATACTATGAGAGTACATATTCATAACGATTTAGCATCAGGTAAAGTTTCTATTGATTTATAAAATATTGGAGAGGGAAAATGTGAAGTTGATAGAGAAGGCAGAATCTCATTTGCACATGATTTTTGCACAATCGTTGAAAATGTAGATGGTCTGATTAAAAATGTTTTTTTTCTAATGTTGATATAAATTTTCAAACTTCAAACTGATTGTGTCAAAACAACAATTTTCACTCCAACAAATGAGTATGTGGATTCTGTAAATTTAAATATAACGCATATGTTGCCTGGTGAAATAAAACCATATTTTTCAGTAGTGATTGTTCTTCGTACGAAGAGTTCAAGCTTGCACTCTACTGTTGAATTTTTTAATGTCCTTGAAACACTTTAAGATACCATTCCGTTAACTACTGTAGGGGGTCCCTGTTCTTTTACTAAAAAATATTGATGCGCCGTGATTGGGCAGTGGTGAGTGACAGTGAAGGAACCAAACACATTATTTTGTTGAATGTGAAATACAAGCTGGTTGTGGAAACATCAATCTGTATTAATAACAAGAATTTCTATTATACCTGCTGATTTCCATTTCAATTTAACAGACAATATTTCCCATTAAAAGTTTCATTTGCAATGACAATAAATAATGTATTTGAAATAATCATGTAGTGGAATAGTGTTTTTCATATGAACAACTATATGAAGGCCTGATTAATAGTCTCCAGAAATGATAATTATTTTTTTATCCAGCGTTCCGTGAGGAATTCGTGGCTCTTTGGTGAAGTCGCTTGCCTCTCAGCAACGTGGTTCCGGGTTCGGTTCCCGTAGAATGCCCTGTAGAACCTCATGTGGAATTTGTTACGACAAAACGAGTTTGCATGCTTCTCAGGGGGAAATCCTACACATTACCCCTATCCTTCTTCCTTCCCAATTCTGGCCAATAGGTAGATGCCGCAAGACGAGCGCGAAGGCGCTACCTACCGGCGACTCCCTGCCTTGACTGCGACTGACGTGGCTTGTCTACCCAGTGGCCCCTAGAGGGTGCTGGGTGATTAATAACTCCGCGCTGTGCTCAACGCTCCTTAAGGAGCTACGAGACACGTTGCGTCTGTATAGACGCAACAAAATAATAATAAGAAAAGAAAAGTTGTTAATATGGTCATAAAGAGCACTAAGCGTTGTGGATTAATTAATAATATTAATTATTTTCTTATCGTATTCCTTTAAATTTAAATTAATATTAGCGCTTGTTATTTATATTATTATAACAAAACATTCCCGAGAAATATTTTTTAATTAAACAAAAAGGACATAATTGACAATGTTTGTTGATATATCATCATTTTATGTACTAATGTAAAACACTAAAATAACATAAATGTATATTTAATGTTAATAGTAATTTGAAGTTAGTATAAAGTTGAGGTAATTCCGAGGTAATTTTGGGCACTACAAGTGCCCAAATTCTGTATGTGGATGAGTTACTAGCCCTTTCCCCATCCAGAGGGGGTGATTTGGACATCTCCTGCCTAAGAGGTTTGCGTTCTCCGCGTCTTCGAGGATCCTCCAACCCGATTCTTTGTTTAGGGGTTTTTACGCTTTTACGCGTGGGATTCCCAAGCTTCCACTACCCGTTCACTAGCTCTCCAAACAGGAAGCCATTGGCAGGCAGGGTCATTCGTTCAAATATATGTGGAAAAATTCCCACAAAATTAAGGAATAAAACTCGAAAATATACTGAAGTAAACGTTTTTCATACTGTATCTGTGCCTATACTAGCATAAGGAAATGAAGCTAGAGTAACGACAAAAAGACACAAATCTAAAGTGCAGGCAGCAGGAATGAAATTTATTCGAGGTACTTTAAAGCATTCAATATTAGATGAAAAATGAATATTTATCTACGAGAGGAACTTCGGGTAGAACCATTGGCTGACCAGCCGGTAACAAATAATAGAAAATGATGTGAAAATCTAAGAAGAACGCCAAGTAGCAGATTTCCATCTTTGGCAATGCAGTATCGACCAAAAGGAAAAACTGATATTGGACCTCGAGCAAAATGGGCACCAAAACGAGTTGAAGAACCTAATGCTTGGTAAGAAGAGGAAGAAGGAAGTTCTCAAATAAATAATAGTAGCTAAGAATTCTAATTTTCTTATTAATACATGCACTAACATTAGTCATCATTGTTTCCATTACCATTATGTAAATGAGAGCACAAAAGTTTAAATGAAGAACTTGAAATCACAGTTATATGCCAGATTTTGTACAAAGATGTTATGTAAAACTATGTGAGGTCTGAAAGGCTTGAAATTTGTGTCCTTGTAAATAGTATTATATTTTGGCAGACAAGATTTTTCAGTTCAGTCCCATTTTGGATTACAACCAATTTTTAGCAAGGATTGGCCTAAGACTGTCACCAAATATTTTCATATGGGGTCAAATTCATCAAAATACGTATGTACTAATTCACAAATGCAAATACTCGTAGCAGAATGAATAATTCAACCACTACAGATCTGATAAAAAATTGATAACTCAACCACTGGAGATGTCAACTGAAAGCATAACTGGCTGTGGCAGTGGCAGTACTGCAGTTACCATACCGAATGTGAAGACGTACATGCTCAAATTTTAATAAAAGATCCGGGGGTATTGTGGCAGTTTGAGAATCCTTGCAGAGGGATAAGTTAGGTCAATGACGCTAGTGAAACAATCCATCAAAGGCCAATATGTATAATTAATTGAGTTCAAATGTGCAAACGTTTCACATGGTATTAGCTAATGATAATTTGAGAAAAAATCGGGGAAGAGGAATTTTTCCACTGGAACTTTTTCCAAGGGAAGTTTCACTGGATTCGCAATCTCGGTGTGTACATCGATCCACAGGTATGGTATCGAACACATGGTATACAAATCTTTGCGTGCCTTTTCAAATCCATTGGGAACACATTGCACTCCACTTCAAGTTAAAGCGTACATTGATTTGGGCCTAAGTTCACAAGATACACACACCAATATATATGCACATACTGTACATTATCGTACGCACATATTGTACATTAAAGATACGACATAATGCACATTCCGTGTACGTTTCGTAATACATCGGCACGTATAATAGCCCACACATCCATTTTCGGGAGAGGTGGTGTAGTTAGGATCCATGTTTTGTGGATCCTTGGTACCGAGAAATCGATTTAAATGATCTCGAGACCCTCTGAGTTTGAAGCCGAAATTTTGATTTTGGGGGGTACTTTAAATAAAGCTTCAAAATTTTCCAAAAATTATAAAAAGTGGTTTCTTTACTAAAATTTTCCTTGGATAGCGTAAAGGAGGCTTAAGAGAAAGGTCCAAATCTCATATCACTGATTTTTCGAAAATTGCAAAAGTTAAATAAAGATATTTATATTCAGAAAAATTGAATAAATTGAAAGGTAATCTTCTGGTTTAATTGTTTCAGGCTGGGGCTACATCCTTTGTTGTATTATTTGTAACGGTCACTTATAATACTCCTTGTACACGCAAAAGTGTTTACAACCCGATAAAACATTCGCACGATCTGCGATGTAGGCTCGAGCGGTTAACACTAATTCTTATACGCGACGGATCCTCTGGTATTACTAATGACATGTAATAATATTATTACTACTTCTAACCCACAGACATTTCAGTCTTCGAAAAGCTTCGAAACAAACGGAGCACCAGAGTTTAAAAAAGCATCTTTATATTCTTGAAATTTCAAATCATTAAAAGAAAATGATTGTCTGCTATTGAAAAGTATTTCCCGATATTGGGTTCCAATGCTATTTTCCGATGCTATTTAACAGCATATCAGGAGACTGCATTTATGATGATGTAATGAATAATTATTGATGTTGCGTCATTCTAACACATTAATTGTCAAAATGAAATTTACTAATATGTTGAAAGACGTGTACCTACATGAAATGAGAATACTTTTCGTTACAAAAGAAATATCTCGCTACACTATTGAAGGCGTAAGACTGGTATGAAAACAATTTAAACTTCTGCAAATTTTAAACCCTGGAAGTTTTCATAAAAATTGGATATACTCTATATTTATAAACTTTGCTCTATTCTTTGAAAAAGTATTAGAAAATGGAGACGTTTTTGACAGTATTTTAGTTATATGGGTTTTAATCGAATTAAAAAGTTGTACATGACGTTATTTAAAGGTCATATAAAAATTATGTTTTATCGAAAATAGGATCTACACAGGTTTTGTCAGCATGCTTTGCTGTATTGCGAAAACAAATGAAAAGAAACAATTGCAGCAAGTTTCGCTAAAATATGTAAAATGTTCTAAGGGGTTCATGTAAAATATCTCATAAAATTATCCAGTTTAAATGCGAGCAGTCCTGATATCAGTCAGATCGATCCATGAGTAACGTTTAGTGAAAATCCTGTGTAGGGGTAAGATGCGGGGACAGACTGATGGATAGGCAGAATTATTAATACAGAAGATTAAAATCATCGGTATCAAAGGTCCCTAACACGGGATGTTGACTATAGTGTGTATACGACAAAGTAACATACTTCACATATTACCAAGAAAATGCCCTTTATTGGTATCAGGAACACAGAAAACGTGTTTTTCTAACAACTATACTTTTTCCTTTAGCATTACATAACGCTGTTACAACTTTGTAGTTGATGAAGGAAACTAAAACGACGAGAGAAGAGGAAAATAATTATTATCTTTGGCATTTTTTAACTGTAAAAGCTAAAGTTGTAATGAAATGAGCATATGTTGGCCAAAGCATTCAGATTCCAGTACTCCAGTGCAGGGGGAGTGTAGGTTCACGCAAACAAATGTACTCTTTAATTTTCTCACAAATTCTTAATTTGTAACTACGTAAAATGTGCACTTGACTGGCTGTTGGTCAGCCTGCTCGCCTTCCACTACGTGGCACCACGTTCAATTCCCGTTCGAGCCAAGACTACAGTGTGAGTTTTTCCTTGCACTTTCCTTGCAGTGTGGCGTGGGGATGTCTCCGCCCTAACCATACGTTACCCATGGCCGCGAGGCAAGGACGTCGCCGATAGGCTTGAGCCCGTTCACGAGCTGTCGCGGCAAGTACGTACATACAGCTCAGTAAAATAGAGTCAGCATTGTAAAGTCGAATGCAGAATTAACTTGTCGAAACGGTGTTTATGGTTTTTTGACATTCCAACTTTGGTTTTCTAACATTCCACGTGCTCAACAGCGTGTACTGAAAGTTCCATAAGATTTCTCCGCGTACAAAGGTCCAGGAAAGATGGGCGGGAAAGTGGTGGAACAATCGATAGGCGCCTGTTATTTCGCAGCAGCGGCTTGCGCGGCGACGGCTGTGGCGGCGGGGGCGGTGACTGAGGCGGGCCCAGAGCAGGGATTGTAGAGGGAGCGGGCGCGGAAGACGAGGGTGGAGCACAGCGAGGAGATGGGGTGGCGCGGCGCCGGCCACAGCGCGATGGCAGTTCGCAGCTCATGGCAGCAATTTCCGCGAAGCAACAGACGCGAATGCAGGGCGAGCCGTGCGTCTGTGCGTTTGGGGCGAACACGAGGACACGGGCGAGCGCGGGTAGGTACACAAGCGTCGACGAGATTAGGCTCTACACCGGCGGGCCTGGGCGGGAGGGGCGATGGCGAGGGCGGTGTGCGCGCGGCCCTCTCCGTTTCCTTCCTCGCGTTGCCCCTGCCCTTTCCCAACCCGTTGCCACCACCACTTGTTGTCCGACCTCGTCATCGCCTCCCGTGGCCAACGCCGTGGTCTCGGTCGCCCGCTCCGTCGCCCCCCCCCCCGCTCGCGGCCGCGGGACAACGGCTCCAGATGCGCAGTTCCACGTCGGTGCCGAACGCGGCTTTTTGAGCACTCTCCCGGCCGGCGCTCGCCCTCCCCGGATTGCCATGTCCCCACCGGCAACGACTCCTCCCTCACATTCTACTTGATGGAACGTCTTTTGTCTTTATTCGATTCCAAGAAATACACCAAAACGGCTAATATGACCTAATGAAATACAATTTCATAAGGAACCGTGAGCATCATCAGAAGCTAGAATAATAATCTCTGGTTTAACGGGAATTTTTCTTTTTCTTTCGTTCTTTCTTTCTGTTTTTTTAAATGAACTATTATTTTCATAAATGGTTTAAGTGATTGAATTGTCTATAAACTTTTGTCCGCAACTTACACGGTAAAATATGACGTTTTAAACGGAACGATATAATCAGTCAATGTTAATAAATTAATGAAGGAATATAACTACGAGTATCATCGTGCTGAGTAAATGAGTTTAAAAATAGCATTATGTGACAGTCATCCTTCCAAATCATAAATTCCTGAATTTTAAATGCTCTAAATGATCACTGTAAAAATACAGTGGATTTAGTTTTAATGAAAGATAATACCTGATCGAACGAAACATTCTAAATCCGATGTTATATCCAATGCATGCAAGAATGAATGTACATTAACACCTATTATCTCGGTGAAGTAAATATTTTCCAGCCATTGATCCATATTATGAAACACACCCAAACAAACCTATATCCGCAATTATAATATATGTCATGCATTACCCAGTAATGTGCATATTTTTTCATTCATACTTATTTGCTTTGACATTCACGCCTTACTATGTACTTAGTATGAAGTAAAGAGAAACTAACGTGCTGCGGCAAAAATATCCGACTTCTTGACAGAAAAATCAGAATCGTGGGGATTAGAAGGTGCATAACGCTTGTTTTCCATATCTAGTAATTTAGTTCCTCTAACACGTTGTACAATCACAATTTACGATTTGTGAGTCCTTGATACCGAAAAATCGGTTGCCGGCCCGTCTCTCGTCTACGTTTGGGTCTGAACCATGCAAAAGATTTTCTCTGAAATTTGTATTTCCCGATCGATCTCGTCGTTCTGGAAATCTTTTTTTTTAAATTTATTTTCTGCCTCTTCGGCATAATATGCCTTTCAGGGTTTTTAATTTACAATTTATTAATATACATAATTTTTGGCCTTTCGGCTAACAGTATTTGAGGGAGGGCCACACGGCTACCGTCGTAACAAAGTCTGCAGAGCAGTAATTCAGAAGAAATTCATTTTAAATTTGTTTATTAATATTATTACACCATTATGTATTATCATTATTACTACTATTTCATTATTCGCCTTTAATTATTCTAATTTAAGGTGGTTAAGAGAGTCCTTTGGGGTATCGGGAAATAATGCGGGTTGGGATGGAAGCATTTTCTTGCCTTGATTAATATATTTGTGCACTTGTACACGACGGAAGCAGGGTGAAAAATCTGTTACTTCATAATGTTGAATATAATTCGCTAATGGAAGGAATGTTTAGCTCTCTGTGAATCTTGCTTATTTGGAATAAACCGAAGGGCTTGTAAGGCTTTTCGTAGGTACTTGTTTTGAATGGTTTGGTGTTTCTTTAGATGTGTGTTTGCTATTTGTTCCAAATTTGACAGGCGTATGTTAATGAGGACGTATTATCGTTTTAAAAATTGATAGTGCGCAGTCCAGATTAAGCGATGAGTTTGTTATTAAATATGGGTCAAGTTTGGGTTAATTTTTGAATATGTTTTTTTTCGTTATTTCTGAATATGGTTTTTCATGTTAATTTTTGATCCAGTATACACCCAGATATTTTGACGGGCGTTTCATTTTGAGCCAAGGAATTGCAGTAATTATTGATTTTTAATTTGTCCTGGTTGAATGTAATTTTTCTTAGTGAGAATACTTTTAGGCTGTGATTTTGGTAGGGTTTATGGCATCCTCATTTCATTGTCATTCGACACATCATTTTAGTCGCGAACTGGAGATCTTTGCCAAGCGTTGGTAATGGTTTGAATTTTGGCATTAATAATACGGTATCACTCTGCATAAAGTGCATATTTTCTGAGTAAGTCATCTTCTGGATAGTCTGCTATATATATGTTGAACAATAAGGGAGAGAGTGGGGAACCTTGCGCACGCCGGCTTTGATGATAAATGTGCTCTTGATTTATTTTATTAATACTAACTTTGAAATCCCTCTCTGACAGAAAGCTTTCTTAATAAATATTTTGGAGGTAAATCTGGGGTTCCTAAGGTTTTGGCACTTGTCAAGTAGCCAAGATGCCACACTTTATCCAAAGGCGTGTGGCGGATGTCGAGAAACAAAATTGCAGCTTGTGTACATTCGGTTTATGAAAATGCTTCAGCAATGTACTCCCGTTACTCTTAGTAGTTTGATGGTTGTGGAAAGTTGGTTTGGGCGGAATCCATCAATTGCGTATTTGGTAGCGCTATTTGTCTAATTCTGGTTTCACATTTTGGTAAATCGAATGTTTTAAATTTTGTGTAATAACTATACTAGAATTATCGGAACTACATTTGGGTTATAAGGGGTGTATGTGGGCTCTGGAGGAGCTAGTATATTTAGATTTCTTTGCAGTGCGGAATTTATGAAGAAGTTTCCCATTATATGAAGTAGTATGTACAGTTCCAAACTTGGTTTTTACAATTCAGGTCTCCTGCTAATATATTTGCGTCTTTCCATAAATAATGCTTTCAGAAAGCTTGAGGGAAACTTTTTATTGGGAGGTTTATATGCTGGCAATCAAACAGTTATGTAGAAAAGATTATTCAATTTGATAATAATTTGTTTCTCTATTTCATTTGAGGATGGGGATTGAATCAGTGGTATATTTAATTTCGCTATTGATGAGATTGCTACCCACTGACTGCTATTTGAGAAATTCGATCACTGCGGTTATGATAAATATTTTTGGGATCGAATAAGGTTTTTCTAACTGGCTTTAAATGTGTTTCTGAAATAAAGCAACATCTCTGTCATGGACATGTAGAAAGTATTTAGTTTTCGTTCTCTTGGCGCTTTTTACGCATTTGCTTCCAGTTGAGAATTTTGAAGAGTTTTCTCTTTTATTTTGTGCATTGATATGAACAGAAATAAGTCTTTGAACCATTTGTTGCACACTGAGGAATGGATTGCAGAAAGAATATTATTTATAATTGTTTGGATTAGGTTTTCGTTTATATATTCCTATTTTGGGGAACTGGGGAGAATTCTGTTTTTATCTGCCTAGGCGACTGACTAAGTGCGATAAGCGACAAGTAGGAAGGGCGTTGAATTAGCGGCAGTAGGAGGAAACTCTTTGAGGGGCATAATTGATAAGGTTGCTTGTTCTGATTTTAGTTGGGTGATTAGCAGAACTGCCTATTTGGCAGTTTGTAGCGCTTAAATTTTTGATTAACCTGAATTCCAATTATATTTTTTTAACTGCTTCTTTGTAAGCTTTTGCAGCTTTTAGTTAGCCCGTGTGCTCCGCCACTGCAAGTTAACACACTTCGGGTACATTATTATGTTTAGGTTATCACATGCGAATTAATGATGGTTTCTAAGCATCTCACACATCTAGGTTCCTTCTTTCCGCAATTTGCCTGTGAATGACCGAAAGTCTGACAATTTTTGCACATGATGGGGAGTTTTTTAGACTTATGCGATTTGAACTCTGTTAAAATGGCTGTAATATAAACTGATTTATTCTAAAATTGCTTTGTTATTTTTCATTCATCCGTTAATCGCGTCGACGGTAGTTAAGGTTTCCGTTCTCTTCCAACCAGTCTAACGACTTTTAATACTTGAAAGTTTTTCGAAAGGTCGTTAAATTTTCCTCTTCTGAATATGGGGTATCTGGCAGACATCTTTTTTATTACAACCGAAGAAGTTTTTTGAGTAGGGTCCTATATGTGTGATGCTCGATTTTCTCTTTTTTCACAGAATTTTCGGGTATTCTCTAAAGTCGCTCTTTATGAGTTGAATTTAATTTTAATAGTTGTTCTTTAAATCTAATTTAGTAGAAAAATTGTCCTTTGTAATTGCTTTTAGTTCACTGGATAATAGGGGATAGTCTGAGTACTTTATGGACATAAAAGGGGGGTATTTTAATGATGGATTATTTACTTTCCTTCCCTTTCGTTTGGAGAATTTTTCTTCGGTCATGATTTTGAAAACCTTGGTACCTATTTTGCGGGCACGTTGTACAATATTTTTTAGAAGCATTGTTTTCAAATCTGGTAGATGCTACGGCAGCGTTTTACGAACTTTAACTGTTTTCATTAAACATAGATG
>BOPP01000242.1:382016-399146 GCA_017312745.1 Gryllus bimaculatus
TTTAGACTTTTACTGTTTTCATTAAAACCACTAGTTGACTGTTGACTAACTGATTGCTGTGGGGCAATTTTCGAAAAAAATTGTAAATGGCCATATATTAAGATGTCTTTAAAGAGTGGATTTCATTAAGGGAAAATATCTATATCATCAATATTTTAGTTGCAGGAAGGCGTCGAAAAAAATATTTTTGCAATTTCCGAAAAAGTCGAAACGTTGACAATTGAAAAGCTCCAGGAACTTAGAAGGGCCACATGTTACTAGAGTGTAGGGGCGAATATTTAGGAAAGAGACTACGACTTCAATATTAAGGAAAGTTCTTTTGAAAAAGTATATGGAAACAAGAAGAAACATGAAGCTAAATGATCGTGGAATGCGTTATCTGATTCCTTTAATTATCTAACCATCTTATGCTTATAGCCATTAATATACAAGTTTAATGCTAGTTGCATGGCACGAAAATCAAATAAGCACTGTTCAAGAACCAACATTTTTGCGAGGCTCAAATTGCTTGCAAAAAAGTTGCTGAAGGATGCAAGAAATAACTAGAGATTGATGGAAAAGTAGCTAACAAGCAAAAGGAAAAACATTAACTGGTCAATAGAATTAATTGTGATTCAAAATGTGTGCGTTTAGATTCATCACTATTGGCTATTGAAAGACTTAAAAATATATAACATTTGTCCCATTGTACCATAACATGTTAGAAATTGATGACGGGTTTACGTTAAAATTATAGGCTAAATATAATACAGAACTTTAAAAAACTATCGCTAGTGACATATGAGTTCAGCAGAGTCATAACTCAGGAGGTATCGATAAGAAAGTAAAAAAATAATCTGGAAACGCGTTCATCAACAAAGGAATGATGACGAATGCTGTTCTCTTCCAGGAACATATTTTTCGAAATGATCGTTTTCGAACGAGGATGAAATGTGTAGGGGAGGCTGTCGTACGTAGGAACACATGTTCTTAGGGACAAAGCAAGTTCTCGAGACGTCTGTACGATAAATTTCGGATCGATATTCTCTCTACATTGCTATTGCCATTTTTTAGGTGTAAGGTGGGCGAAATTTGAACTTGTGAAGTTGGAGAGGAGTCTTTGTAGAGGTTCGGAAGTTTTGTCTAGATGAAAAATGCAGTGAGCAGGAAAATTAAGTGGTTTTGAGTAGAACCTATCTGAGATGCTGAAAATATGTTGAGGGATTGTTGGAAAACTGAGGTCTTTATGAGTTTGGGTGTTGAAAAATACCTGAAAACATTTCCAGCTGTTCTCAAGACTTTTTTTTTGATAAGTTTGTAAATGTCTAATGGATTTTAACAAGCAGGGTCTCCCTAGACGGAGCAAGCATAAGTGAGAGAGGGACGAAGTAGGGCTTTGTGAAGACAGAGATTTTGTGTCTGACTTCATATTTGTCACAGGCAATATTTACGGAGGGCGACGTAGGCTAGATTTAAGGGGGAGAGAATGTGGGGTTTCTGTGTCAGTCGGGTGTCTAATAGAACTCCTATACATTTTATACTTCTGTGTTTGTGTGTACAGGAATAGGAATTAATGGATATCTTTAATGGGGACTTGTCAAGGATGCGTTTTGGGGCAAACATTTTAGCTTCACATTCTGAAGGATTCAAATTTAGTCCCCAGTTCTCTGAACATTTGCAAAAATTGTCTATAACTCTTTGTGTGTTTGAAATGGCGTCTGAAAGATTATGACAGGAAGTAAATAAGACGGTATCGTTGACGTATAAAGCATTGCAGATATCGTTGGACTGGGAGATATCTGAGGTGAAAATGTTGAAGAGAGTGACAGAGAGATGGAATACGGTACTCTAACTTCGATATTAAAGCATTGGTATTCGGCGCTATTGATGCTTACAGAAAAAGATCTGTTGCTGCGGAAATACTTGATAATATACTCAGAGAAAAGTTAGTCTGGAATATCAATTGTTCACAGCGTATACGGCAGACTACTCACAAGCGTTTGACCATGTATTCACTTTGGTCTTCTGAAATATATATATATATATATATATATATATATATATATATATATATATTCAAATTATTGGGCTATTGGATAAAAAACGAGTAATAACTGCTGGGAAATGGCAAATTGTGATTGGGAAACGAATTTCGTATCAGGGATAATTTTAGTTTATACTGAGAATTTGTTGATGCAAATAGGGATGAGATGAGCTGGAGATGTTTAAGTACAACATTAGGAATTAGATCGCAGATAGACGATTTTTTATTCTTTAATAATTTTAATAATGCTTCAATATTCTCTGGACTGATATAATTAATAGGCTGAAGGGTAGGGGAGAACGAAAGATTCATAAAAATTTCTATTTAGTAGTTGAGAGCTACGATCTTGGCTGGATTCAGAGATAATATATTCGAAATGTAGAGAGCTAGAAGTGTGGATTTCTAAAAATCGGTTATTGCTGATGTAGTTCATGATGTTACCGGGAATAGAAGAATTAGTGTGAAATAGGTGTTTTGGGAGTAAATATACTAGTTGGGATTTGATGCAAGCATTTCTTTGGTTCCCGAGAGCGTTTTGAGACGATTTTTATTTAGAATTGATTTGAGGAGATGCAGTCGAAATTTTTGCCAGTTCCTTCCTGTATTCCTTTTTCAGAGATTATTTTTTGTATGTAATAGAGAAGCAACCATTGATAGGGAATTTTTGGTTTGTAAGTTAATGGGTAAGATGCAAACCGAATGGCAGTTTGGATGAACGAAGTGAGGATGTTGATGGGGTTATCTATCGCAAAAGGGGATTTATAAAATGATGACGGATATAGGTAAGATTTCAGATGATTAATGGATATATTCCAATTTACAGGTCCTTACAGAAGTCTGGGGGGATGAAACCTAAGAAGTGGGAATGAGTTTAGGGAGATTAGTACAGGGCAGTGATCTAAATTGGATTCGTAAATTGGTTATTGGAAAATTGGTTTCCTGAAGGATTTTGTCAGAATTATGTGTAATATGTCAGGAGGAATGGTACTATTGAAAGGGTAATGAGTTGGTTATGCAGATGCTAAGGTTGGGGTGGGGAAAAAGAAAAGCACTGCTGTGTGTTTATGATCTATTAGAATGTTTGGAGGCTTGAAATGGCTATTAGGGAGATACATGTTCCTGAACTTTGCGTCCGATCAATAAATATGCAATCCTGAAATTGGAAACATTGCCAAAAGTTGAAGATGTATTCCTGTTAGTACTGCTACTTCTGGTTTATATTCCTGTAAAAGATGGAATAGAAATAGCATTTTGCATTCCTTTTGATACCTTTTGAATTCCAATTGATCAAGTTGAGATTGTTGAATTTAGCGTGTGACATTAAAGATGAGCTGTTACTGCAAGGCTCTGAATTTGGGGTATTAAGGAAGAAATAATTCGGTATAGTAGGTTAGGTAATTTGGAAATATTCAGAACATGTTCGTAATGAATTGATTTTGGTGATTTTGGCTTGCGGAGGGACACCGAAGGTTGGTGGTGAAGTGTGTTTGGGAATTGACGAAATTCTTGTGCATGTTGAGGGTGGGTATTGTTGGGAGGTGTTGGCAAGGTTTTGTAAATAAAAGAGATGCCATGACTAGTGCGCCAACCCTCATACTTAGAAATATTTTCAACGGTTCGTCTCGCTTTGATCGCAGCCATCTGAACAAAATCGAACCAGAGAAATCGTCAAGAAATTGCTGTGCTGTAAGAAGGCTTTTTTAAAAAAAAATACATAAGAAACATTAATATATCTAATAGACGAGTGATTACTCTTGTTTTTTGCGCTTACTGTCTTGATCTGTATTTCTGATGATATGGATTTAGACAAGAAAAATAGGATTCGACTGTAACCAAGATGAATTATTTGGAATTATATATGAAAGGACGCCATAAAATAATTTCAAAGAGAAATCCATGTAATTCTAACCTATTCAATTACTGAAAATTAAGATTGTTTATAAGTGTCCCAATCATATGATGTCATTTGGAATTCGTTATAAGTTATGAGCGAACATTCCAGCAACGTCTCAGAGAAGAGGGATTGACGTGACGTGCACATGAGTCGGCGATGGTATCTAGTAGGTACTCTATTTCAGTCAGAGAACTTTCAGAACGCTGATCCTATGCTATCGTTTAGATGTGACAGTTTATAGAGGATTATAGAGGAGATAAACGTTAAGGGCGGGAGCTTTGCTTTAAACCTCACATTGGAATTGCGCCAATCCGATTTTGGAACTACATACACAAATTTAGTTACATTTATGACATTCCAATTTCCCTATACGCCATCCCACATGCAGCGTACATTATATCTCTTAGTTGTCTGCTAGTCCACAAAGTATCATGATAATTGATAAATAAAGGCTTTGAATCTGCATAATAGGTAATAGTAAAAAATGTAAATAGGTGATGGTTGGGTGGCCAAATTATTATGATCACATTAACATTTTAATGTAATTGATATTTTTTTTATATACGACCTTTATTATACTAAAGAAAAATCGTTATGTCAATTTCCTATAACTGTTTTGTCATCTGGTGCCTAGGTGGACACTGGATCACCTGTAAAGCAATTGACACTCCTGTTTTACCATTACTTACGGAACACATTATTTAGCAGCTGTCTCATGTTTGCGTTTTAAATACGATTTCAGGTACAAATTGTGAGAAAATTTTAAGAATGTGATCGAGTTTTGCATGTAGTACTACTTCAATACATTCAGTGCAAATTTTCATTGTGTATTAACAACACACATCTTTACTGAAAGACATGCACTTAGTCTTCAAATTTGAAATGGGAAATACTGCAGACATTACACCAAAGAAAAAATCTGAAACCAAACTTTAATTCAATGCTCTTGCTATTCTCAGAGACAAATATCACAAATTATATATGTATCTTGGGCCTCATTATGTATAGATAATATTAATAAGTATGTATTAATAAGCATGTAATGTGTAAGTAAGTGTATTAATAAGCACGTAATGTGTAAGTAAGTGTATTAATAAGCAGTAATGTATTAATAAGCAAAACTCTCTTACGATAATTTAGGGCAACAATGAGTCCTGTTAAATACAACACAAAGGGAGTAATCTTTTTTTACGTCGTAAACGATTATGAACAAGTAGTGTTAGTTGATATGAAATTAGAAATATATAATGTACCTTTCTCAGAAATTAGAGCAAAAAGAAATCATGCTTTTTTTAAAAATATATTTTTTTGGCTTTGATTGAACCGTCTTAGTCATTAAAAGTAGTTAATGAAAAGAAAAAATTATTACTGTTAAGTAATGAGATTCAATATTAAAAGTTCGTGTTTAGCACTACGGTAAATTTGTGATTACACTATAGCAAAGCGAATTACAATATCAGCCCTACAAGCAATTATAATACTTTGCATCCAAATTAAATATGTATGTCGAATTCGTTTTACGTTCATACTTAACTTTGTAATACATTGACAAGAAACGTTTCGAAAATAAAAGGTAATGATTCGTTAACTCTATGTAACAGTCCGTCATGTTCTTGCAATTGCTCTTTCAATTTTTGCTCTACGGTTCGAATTGCGCATTGGCATCGAAGATCCCCACTTCTAGAATCATTTTCATCCCCACTTTTCCGGCCTGCCCCTATTTGCACCTAAGTTCTCGCGCGCGGCTCTCGAGGTCAGTCAACGTGCAAAACGCAGTACAGGCCTATTATAACTGAATCTTCTTGTGCTACTACAAACGGAGTCGACTGTATATGAAACGATCAATTGTAAAGCTCACTCACTATTGCTCCAAGCTCTTGAATTGTCGAAGAGAGTTGCTGTATCATAAATAATTTATGCGTTAGGATAAATTATTAAATTATTATTTTTCTTGGCTTTATGTTTATTGCGTCTTCTTTTGTTATCGATTTTACACACCTCGCATAGTTTCAAAACGATGGGCAATGCACATTAAAAATGGAGGAAAATTGATGTGAAGCAATTAATTCTGTTCTGAAAGCATGGGTAGCAGTGGCCCAAGGGACGCCGGAGAAGAGGGCAAGGGAAGGAAAAAGTGAGGGCGGAGGCGGGCGGGTTCAGGTCGACGATAACCTCGGCGCGGCGTCGCTTCCTGTCCTCTGCGGTTGCTGGGCCGACGGAGCGGTGCAAACGCGCAGCGGGCCAAGGCGGCCTGCGTGCGGCGACCAAGCCCCCACCCCAGCGCCCTCCCCCTCCCTCCCTCCCCCATCCACAGGCTCCGCCTCGCGCCACCATGCCGCGCCCGATGCTCGGGAAGCTATTTATAACGGCAAAGCAATTCTGGAGGCAAGTTTCCGGTGAGTAAAATAATAATGAGTCAGGCAAAGGTCGGAAGTAGAAAAGGGGAAACGTGGAATGCCAAGAACAAACATCTGCAGCATCTACTCCTTGCTTAGTGTCTGGAGCTTGATCAAAAAATAAATAAACGAAATCTACCAGCGCAGATTTTGTTTCACGCCTCGCCGAAAAAGATCTCAATAGTACATTTTAAATCAATTAACTGAGAAACGAGAACAGAACTACACGATGGTACTTCGTAAATCATCTCAAGTCGCACGGTGTTTAAAACTAAATTATTACCTTAATCGTATAAAGTAACGTGTGTTTTCATACATTCCTACAAGTCTTATAACGATTATCCTTTTAAATGGGAATTATTTTAAAGCAGTTTTGAAGAAGAATATTCGCAACGTCATATGGCAATAGTGTTGTTGTAACAAGGCAAATGAAGGCGCAGAATCGCCATTTCTATTCAATAAAATATTATAGAGAATATTCCAGGCACTTTAGTTGGTTGAAGCGGAGAGTTTGCCTTACGACATTCGGTGTTTCGTGAGAAGAACATTTTAATTATTTTACCTTCCTCCTTGAATATACACTCAGACCCAAATATATGGAATATGACGGTTCTTTAGATAATATTCAATATAGATAAACTTCGATATACAGAAATAATTATGAAAAGTTTGCAAATGATGGAATTTTCATAATTGTGGAAAACTTGGGTTAAATGGAAAATTTACAATAAATAATTAGCAAATGTTTTAATCTAATTCGTACCACATATTTATGAATAGTAACATGAAATGATTGCATACGTACCTGACCAAATCACTGAATAGATATTTCAAAAAATAAACAATAACGTAACTGTAGAAACAGCGTTGTGGTTTTATACACATTGATTCAATTATAAATACAAGGAAGTTACATTTTTCAATTGTAATACTAACCTTCCGAATTCAATAATGACATTTTAGAGGCATAATTCATAGTACGTGCTGCCCATTTTTATTTCATAGGAAAAATTTGTTAAGTAAAAAAATGAGTTAGATGTATAAAAATAATTTTGAATACATAAAAACGATTTAAAACGGAATTTTAAAGTAACAAAAACAAAATTCGATTTATAGAGAATTTCGATATATAAGGTTCGATGTAAAGAGGTCCGACTATATGTAATGAGTGAGCGAATATCGATTCCGAGCGCATCGTTTACTGAGGACATTATTATAAGTGCAGTGCATATTATATTCCGGGGAAAGAGGATTTTCTCCCCTGCTGGAAGGTGAAAAGGGGAATCGGCAAGCCGACAGGTCGACTTGCTTTGGTCCCCCTCCCAGATGGGACTAGCTTAAAGTTCCCAATTCAGCTACTCTGACCCGGAGGTAGAACGTCGGCGCCGATCTCACCAGCTTGTGAGGAGGAACACCGCCACCGAACCGCGCCACGCCACGTGATAAAAACCATGCACTACACTTACAACCATATCAGCTGACGTACCAGCAAACACAAAATAATCAATCTATACAAAATTGCACCAAATGCTCTCTTTTAATTGTATGTTCAAATAGAGGGAGTATATTAACATGATATAGCACGATTTTCATTAAAACCTCACACACTAAAAGTTGCATTAAAAACTCAAACATTCAAAGTTGCGAATTCGCAATAGTTTTCAATACTCTTCTTTTGCTTGCGAATAGGCCGACTTTGACCACGCGTGAATGCACCCTGCATTTACCGGGGCTCAGTACCTATATCTCGGTGGCAAGTGCATGTAACTTAATCAGCATTTAACTGGATCCGATTTCTATCCCCCAGGGTTGTGTGTCCTGGGGTATGAAAGATGAAATGATGATTATAGTGAAGGGTGACGGGACGGCACACAAACAGATCTACACAAATTCACCTATGCCTCGGCCATCTCATCGTCCTTCTTCCGTATTACTTATTAAAAAGATATATTTTACATTTTATTGGAATATCATGCTTCAGAATTATTTTTTAATCATTCCATGTTCAATTTTTGCTTTCTTGCCTTACTTCGTAGGTAGAGAAAGTATTGTAATCGTAAGCCGGAAAACGACGAATTTGTGAGAGAAAAACATATTAGGCATCAAAAAGTTGATACATCTTGTTGTTATTTAATAAACATTACATCCTTTAACACGTTGCCTAGTCAAAATTCAGGTTTGGTGGCTCCTTGACACCCCAAAATCGAATGACGGCAGAATGTCTATCTACTTGGCTGTGAACAATGCTCCGGCCTAAATCGTTCAGCCGATTTTATCGAAAATTGATGTTATACCTCATCAATTTAAATGGACTCGAGGCCTTGTGAATCTGAAGAGGATACTTGGATTTCTTTTTTTTACATTAAGTCTCATTAATTCTTTCAATATATTCTCAAAAATTTGTTCCAAATTTTTTTGATTGAACTTTTAAGAAGCTTAAAAGAATGGTGCACGCCTCAAGATTGTTAAAAACCCTAATTTATGGAAACGTCCAACATTTTTTTAGCGTCTACAATATTCAAGATTAAGTTTCACTCTACTCGGTAGAGTGCAAGTTATGAAATCCTGCGAGAAAAAACGGCGAATTTTCGACAGAAAAACTCGGCCTGGGGCGAACACTTACAGGGTCTGGTAACAAAAAAGTAAACAAATCAATCAAATAATGGAAAAAACGTCTGGCCTCCCAGCCAACGACGCGGCGTCACCGGGACAGCCAAGAAGTCATGAACTCGAGCCGCGCAAGTCTACGTCCACAAAACGTCTGTCCGTACATCTGTGAGCAACGCTAGTGATAAAAACTGTTCTGCCGATTTTCTCCAAAACTGATATTCCCTTGAATTTGAAACCGATATTTTTATTTTTAGGGTTATTATGCATGAAGCCTCTGGGACATTTTCCAAATTTTCAAAGAAATGACTGCAGTTTTTTATTAAATTTTGATGTTGGATAGAGTGAAGGACATTTAAGGAATTGGTGCAGGTGCGATATTCCTTGAAAACGTTAAGAATTTTTTAGGAATTAAGAACTTTTAAGAAAAAATTAAGAATTTTTTAGGAATATTCCTACAACTACAACATAAAATATGGAGATTATTCACTTAATGAAATCTGTTTTTTCAAAATAGATTTTGAAAAAGGGTCATGTGCAAATTTTTCAAAAATTTGAGTTCGTTTCTCATTATTTCCATGAAAATACGGGGGAGAAAGTATGTGCTGCATTAGTACCACTAGTTTCGTTAAAGAAATTTGTTCTTTAAAGCCATAAATACTTTTTTAAACAAGCAAATGTTCATTTTTTAATTATGTAAATTTTAATTTTGTTTCAGTTTTTGCGTAATTTGGCGTAAAATATGGATAACTTTTTAAATTTTTTAACATTTATTTTCGCAAAAATTGCTGAAATATTTCCTTGAATTTTCTGTTCGTATGTGTCAAAGGCCGGTAAGAAAATAGTGCTAGTCTCTTTTCCGACGATCTCTCAGCATTTTCGTACATTGTCAAAGGTTAAAATCAAAACTACAAATTTGAAAATATATATTTTGGCCTTCAAAATTTGTTCTGAAAAATCATATCTTCAAAATGCCATGCCAATGCATTTTTTGAAAAACGAATTGTTTTATTATATATTAATTATTGTGTCCTGCTGTAGGTTATATTATCAAAAACCAACAGATCTCTATTTTTAAAGTCTGTTTATATTACTTTTTAAAACACAAAAGAAATTTTAAACACATATTTTTACATTTTATCCTTGGTCTATTCGATGTTTCGACGAGGTTTTTTCTTTATCGTTAGGTAGAAAAATGTTAATATTTACATAATTACAAAATTAAACGTAATTAGTTCTTGAATTTGATAAGAATAAAAACAAAACTACAGAAAAAGTAGTTTAGATTTATAAAATTCCTTTTTTCTATAACGAATGAAGAAGTGAGTACGCAATACAGACAATTATATAAACATCCAATTAATTTCTGTTGATGAATTATATAGATATTTCTTATAAATGGTCAGACACGTGCTGAATTATTCGATTTTGATGTAGGTATTATAACGCTGGAGAGAGAGAAGGTAGGCATGTAGTAGAATGGTTGTGGGTTAACTGGAATGGAGGAAGGTTATGTATGTTCTGCGGCGTGAAAAAAAAGGAGAGGGGGATGAAATGTGGTGACATTTGTTTTAAAAAAATTGTTATTACTTAAAAAATGATAGTAAGGTAACATAAGTAGTTGTAAAACTATTGGATTCTACTGCTGAATTTAGAACTTCATGAGTTTAAATATTTAAATACGTTTCTATTATTATTCTTTATAGTAATTGGTTTTCTTGGCGAGAATTCTCGGATTTTCAAAGGCAAAGGCAATAGTGTGGTTTATTCATATTCTTTGTTTAGTCAGAGATTTGTGTCTGTTAATGGGTTCATTAGTATTGCGTTTATGTTCATTAATTAGTTTTATTGTAACTTCTGCATGAAATTAATGTATTTTATATAAAATACAAAATATGCTTCAAATTGTTTCTTTAAATGTTATCCATGGAAAAAAGGAGGGACGCTTAAAAGAACGGCGCTGGCCACATTTTCATTGATCAGTGTGAATTTTTGCAAATTGCGCATTGGAAGTAATCGGAGAGACAACTGGATTTCCAAGCGTCTGCGCAAGTGAGCACGTTAGTGCAAGTGCCTGGTGTAGCGGTGTACGGCGAGATAACTCGGTTTCAGAGGTGCTGGGAAAAAATTGCTATTTGAATACACTTTTTCATATTCACGTAGTAGTTAGAAATTATGAGAACAAATATAAGCTAGAGTAGCACCATTAATTTCAAACATGGATAGTTCTGAATTTTAAAATGTTTTTCTCAAAAACGACTCCTAGTTGTTTATTTTTTTGTTCGAAATTGTAGTGTAGGCCCATGGTAATTGTTCAAGTTCTAATTAAATCTCTGAAAACCCTAAAATTATTGCAAGAATTTAATTTTTTCGTTTAGTTTCTCGTTTTTCTAATCTTCTTGAATACTAGAAAACACTCTATTCAAGAATATTTAATGTTTAAATAATTTCGTTTACATTTTTTTCCTTCAAACGAAATATTAGTCCATTTTGAAACCGATTTGTGTTACCGTAATTGGTAAGATTGATGCTAATGTGCGTGGTGTGATGGGGTTCTCCCACATCTAAATATATCTAATGGTAAGGGCCGATCTAAATGTATCTGAAGGTAAGTACTATTACACAGGCAAACAAAATTTAAAAAAAAACACGATGTCAAACCCATAAACATGACACGTTTCTCTATGTATGTCGCCGCGCTGCATCCGAATCTGAAGCCAAACCACCCTCCAGCTTCTTATAACTCGCGGAAATCACCGTGAAATTGTATTTTTTGTGTTAGGGGGTTGTTGTCAGACTCAAGACTTGACACATTTTTCTTTATGTATGTCAATGCGCTGAATTCGAATCCGAATCCAGAATTGCGCCACCATCTTCCAGATTTTTCTTGTTTTTTTTTAATCGCTAAAAACCGCCACAGGAAACGCCACTATTCGGAAAATGTTTGATTAATCCGACCCTAAAATCCCAAGTACATACAAAATAAACGCTCATTGCGGAGTGCGCTTAACTATATCTCCGGTTCAAAGCGAAGGCTATTTGCCTGGTGAATGCGTGGCAGCAAAGGCAACCTGAATGAAGAACAAATAACATGACGATATATTTGAATGTGAAAATGGGCCAGAGAACGTTAGGGGTGGCGAATCCATTGCAAGCACATGTTCTGAGTTCTGACGCAGAAAGTGGGCGCTTGGGCGCAGTGTGAAGACTGGTCGCGTTGCGCCTGGGTATCCGTGAACCTGCAACCCTATTTGCACATCGCGCCTGCAGATTGTCGTTTTGCCCCTGAAGGGGCAATCCGTCGCAATCCGTTCTCTCACACTGCATTATAGGACGGGAGCCAGCAAGAAAATCCATGTATGATACGTTCAGAGCTAAACCTCTTTGAGAGCCAGTGTTAGGAGAGATAAGGAAATGCAAGTATGGTGAAATGTAGGTGTCGGCGTTGCCCTGAGCATTTTTTTAAATAGGTCGAAAAAACCTATGCTCTTGGAGAATGAGTACACAGTTAATTCTTCTTCTGTATTGTTTATTATATAGTCAAAGTATGACGGAGTTTTATGTCATGCTGAAGAGGCTTCTCAAAACGGACCTCAAGAAAAGTAATTCTGAGTCAGAATTAATACCATTTGTTACCATTATTTAAACAAAGTCATTAAATTTCATTTTTAATGCATGTTTTCAGAAAAATAATTTTCCTTCTTGAAATGTGTAGTCCATAAACGTGTATTGATTGCAATGAGAAGGGTTTGAAAGTTGAGGGTTGAGGAATAAAAAGAGACCAGTATAGTTTGAATAAGAATAATATGAATGTTTAGTGTTTAGAAGATACGTATGGTGTGGTACCATTCAAAGTGCGTGAGTAATGAAGATTGTGTCACAACTTTGTCACAGAAACAAGAATGTCCATTCGTTTGTTGCGTGAGAATCCTACCGATGAAGGCAGAGACACTATTTTTTTCTAAGGGTGTCGTGAAACTGAAACTTGAGAACACGTGATTCACGCCAGAGGTTTTGGTGCAAAGTGCACCTAGATGATATATTATAAATTATATGATATATTATAATGATTATCATATATTACAATTTGTATAATAATATACAAATGAACTATACATATTATACTTTTTCAAAACCAATAATAAAGTTAAAAATTGAACTCATCTGTCTTCTAACGTATCAAAAGAACACTGCGGACACAAATAGATATTCATGGAAAGATATAGGAGTATCCAGGGGTTTTATTAAATTTTCCAAGAATTAGATAGCAAACGTTCTGAGTGATAAACGAAAAGTTCAATATTATTTTATTTATTTCGGTATCTTTCAAGTTTATCACAGAGCGGTAATATAAATATGTTCCACTGGATTTTAAGAATTAGGGAATATTTTAATTTTTTGGTAATATTTATTATTATTTTAATCATGTTCGCAAAACCTTCCAAAATTATCAATAAACATGACAATGACATACTTCTTAATAATACTTGATTTATGAAAAGAGAATAATGTGTAACATTACTTTTTGTCCTAGAAATCTTATTTTGAGTATTTTAATAATATAAAACAAAACTGATATGTTATGTAAAATAATAATATAATACAAAACAAAAATTTAAGTAGGAGTGAAATTCGCATCATAAATATTTCACCATTATTCAAAACAACTGTAGACGTTTCGGCTGGCAAGACGCGCCGCGTACACAGGACCCAGTTACACAGACGCACCGGAAACAAGAGAAACTGCAGGTCGCTAATCGAAAGACGAGCGCCGCTTCACAAGGCGTGGGCAGGTCACTTAGATAACTATACGCAAAAGTACTTGCCTATTATGGCAATGATCAATTCACATTTCGTGTAGCGCTCACAGCCTGCGCAAATACTGAAAGGTATGAAAATACAAACACTATTGGCAGCAAATATAGTAGGAAGTAGACGTTTTACAATATTTGATACTTAAGGATTCATACTCTTTGTGGCGTTATGGATCAATAAAATATCACACACTTGCTCAGGTGACTATGAGATTCTCTTGACTGCTAAAATGATAACAGGTGACTAATATAATAATAAATAAAAACTGTTTCCAAACTTCACTTCTCACATCTTTTTTCTTTAGATTGTATTTGCTGCTGTGAAGTTTGCTTTGTGCCACCTTTTTCTCTTCACTCTTCGCCTGAAAGCACTTCGGTGGTTTCGAGTATAGCATACTCGGTCGAGTATCAGATGTTCAAATGCATTCAAGCAACGGACACGAGCGAGTGAGAGCTCGTCACACCTCAGTGACATCCATCGGCCAAAAAAGAGAACTCTATGGTGCCGCCAACTTACTCAAGTAAAATGCTAGAATGCTTAAATGTAAAGAAAGTACAAAATATTAAACACTTTTTTAAAATAATTAATTTATTTGTGTATTCCAAACTTCGTGACAGATCTGTCTCAGTAAACAGATTGAGATGATTGAAATGATCCAGTTCACTTAAACCAACACGTTCATTTGCGTAGGCAACGTCACGTGAATGACAAAGGGCATTTCTTTCCTTTCGGCTAATGCACTTTTCATGTACTCAGTTTTTGTACAAATTACACAGATCCAAAATATCTAGAAACGTCTCGCCGAATGTGATGCAATCCATTGCCTCCTTTTGTTTTTTTCCGGTCTAGATGGTTTAATTTTTTCGAAATATTTGTAGCAATGAAAATAACAAACAATTATTATTAGGTAGAATAGTTTGCAACATTTTTTACTTGAGTGGAGAAACAAGCATGCCCTGTACATCAAAGAAACGAAAAATTCTAAATACGGTGATTCTAGCATGTACATCGAGGAACTCTTGATGGGCGGTCCTCGATGTCAAGCTAAAATCTCCCGAATCTTCCCTAAAATGTATAGATAATCCCTTGTAAAGTCTCTGGAGAGTAAATGTAACTTATCTCCTCAGTCTATTCCATCTCCAATCCTCTACACGTTTTCCTCGTGACTCAAAAGGGCAAACTTCAGTTTGAGCGAATTCACTTAGTGGCAATACGCGTAAGAGGTCTGTTATTTTCACAGAAATGCTGTGTCTAAAAATACGTCCGGATGGTTGTGTAGAGGAGCGCATCGCTTGTGGCGGGGCGCCCGAGGGCCACACCGTGCAACAGATGAGGCCGTGTCTCTCAGTGCAGCGCAGGCGCGCATTCACAAACGCGCTGCCTCGCCCCGCCACGCCCCGCCACGCCCCGCCTCGCTGCGCGCCCGTCGCTCCACAGAAAGTGTCGCCTAAAAAATACTGCACTCCGTCGCTAGATGAGCAGGTCGGAGGCGGAAGGGGAACCCGCGTTCCCCAAGCTGTGGGAATGGTGGGAGAACGGCCCAGGTGGAATGGACGAGGGAAGAGAGTCAGAGAATTGAGGGAGCGTTGGTAAAATTCATTCTGAGGAAGTAGTGGCAGCAACAGAGGACTCCTGCGACACGTGACGTGCCACACGTCTGAACACTATGCACCGCCCACACCTTGTGCAATGGCATTTATGCCTCAAGCCTGCGCAGGCATTTGGTCGAATGCACCAATGGCAAGCCTGAAGTGCCTCGCAGAGATAGATTCTTTTCATAATGTGATTGTGCCAGAAGCTGTTTCCTGGAGCACGAATATTGATCTGCTTCTTATGTCGTCCCCTCTCATTAAATAATTCTTTAGACTCTTATTATTCTTTAGGTAGACATACCTCTTTTAGTATATTATTAGAAATATAGTAATGACATATTTTTACCCCAGAATTGACATCAAAATAAAGTGGATTTTTTAGAAAGTATAAATATTTTCATTTTAATGTAATTTAAAAATATTTCTTAAAAAACATTCAATAAAATATTCTTGGCGTTTCTCATGAACAATTATAATAATCACAACGATGTATATTTGTTCGAAATACTTTTCGGAATAATAAAAACGTTAATCCACGTGAACTTCTTTCAATCGAATATTCTCCTCTTCATACCAATGTACAGGATTAGAGTGCATTTGACAAGTGTTGTGAAACATTGAAAACTGTCATAACTTCTATATATCTCCTATCTAGTGTAAATAATTCCATGGATTTTGTCAGCAAGAAAATTTGTTTCTATTATACTTATCAATAGTGGTAGAATCAGCAGTAGTGGTTGAAGTTGAGGTAGTTGTGGTAGTAGTAGTAGTGTGATAGTAGTAGCAATAGTGGTAGTAGTAGTAGTAGTAGTAGTCGTAGTCGTAGTAGTAGTAGTAGTAGTAGTAGTAGTAGTAGTAAAAGTAGTAGTGGTAGTTGTAATAGTAGTAGTCGCAATCGTAGGCGTCTTAGAAGTGGTAGTGGTAGTAGTCGTAATAGTGGACGATGATGTATTAGTAGTGTTAGTAGTAGTAATCGTCGTTATAGTCGAATGTTCTTTCTGCATCATGAAAATAATGCAGAAATAATATAACCCCAAAAATACGATGGTAGAACTAAAAACAATACCATCTATCATGAGACGCTACGTAGCAATGGCTAACCTGCACAAATCAGCAATGAAATTGTTAAACGTAATTTATAACGAAGGAAAATTATGAAATCGTAAGAATTGAGAAAATGTAGACTATAATTGAAAATATTGCGAAGAGATGCAGCTCACTCTTCACCTTCGTTAATGATAAGGCATACCGTGTTCGCCTTTATGATACAATGAAATCTGAAAAATCAGGAAAGAAGCGGAAATCCCTGGGCAGGGTAAGCTGTCCTAGTATGACAACGTTTGGATAGTGGCTGTAGAAACTGGCACAGGGTGAAAAGATGAGCTCAAGCCATGGAGCTGCAAGGCTCGAGGCCCAGAAGAGTGCGTCTAGTTCCACTTAGCGAATGATTATTGTCCCTCCAACCCCCTCACGCGATCATATCCCTGCTCTTGACGAGCATTAACAACTCTTGCGTAGTACATTTACCAATCGTGTCCATGATCGCAATGGTGACTTCGCAGTAGAGAGTTTGCTTGTGAGGGCGCGAGATGACGCAAGCAGGAGCGAGGGCGATGCAACGGGCAGCTGTAACCGGTGCACAACTGGAGACGTCACGAACGGATTAGTACTCGCCTCTCCGGCATCCACCGCTTTCCGCGCGCCGCCGACAACATAACAGGGCTACTTCCGCGCTGGGAGCCGCTGCAGCTCCTCAGGACAAAGGAGCCTCCACATAGCGAACACCTAATTAGTTTCCCGGCC
>BOPP01000242.1:405856-419274 GCA_017312745.1 Gryllus bimaculatus
CCCTCGCCTCGCCCCGAGCAGCGACTTCTCGCCAACTTTCGGGCCCTTTGTCTCCGGAGGCCCTGGCGACGCCCTGGCCACTCCTGCCGAATCTTGCAGCTGGAAACGAACAAACGTAATGTGAATTCACGGTTGCTTTCTAAATACAATTTAAGCAAGTTCGAGCATCACCCTGCGCCCTAGAATGCCAGGTCTGCTGCGCCGTGACACCGCAGTGCTCTCGCTAATGTAACATAGTGAGCCTCGACGGGCATATTTTTCAAAATAAGAACAAAGTAGAGACCAAAAATTACGAATTAAAAGAGACACGTTTCTACCACTGAGAATATTGAATAAAATAATAATTTTATATGAATAAAAAATTAAGATTAACATGAAAAGAATACGAAGACACGAAACAGAACAATACGCAAAGCTACTGCTACTTACAAATGTGTTTTTTATTTCCTGATTTTCCTGATGTTTTCCTGTCTCTATGTTTTGCTACTGACTTTTCATATCACAACAAGTAATTCGTGCGAAACTATGAAACTACCTCTGACACAGTCTCAACCCTATCACAGTACTGTAAGGACACACGTGAATTCGGGATTTATCTGCGTTAATTGTATTTCAAGTGCAGTGGTAAAGGCAGTAGATTCGTCTATACGTGACTACGCGCCGCAAATGCAGGTACGAGTATAAATATATCCAAATTACGGAGAAACATAAACCTAGATATGTCAACCGTTTATTTTACTCATAACTCCAAGAAGTCGTACGCTTGTGCTACGTCTACTGGTGTAGCTAAAAAGAGAAGAATTATCAGAGAGCAAAGTAAAATCTTGAACCAACTTTGTGCCATCTATTTCAACAACAAACAACAAGACACTAGGGAAATATTAATGCTTTACAAGGAAATAAAATGTACAACTCGAGTTGTTACTGATAACAACTCGTTACAAAACCTGTAACTAATTGTATTTCAAATAACTTGGTAAATACATTTGAAACAAATTACAGTTCACCAAATTATGCAGCTGCTTTCCTACAATATAAACAGTCCGTCTGGGGAGTACATGACCTTGTAGCTGGTGGCGGAGCTTGAGTACCCCTGTGACCCTGAGAGCTATGCCGGCGATAGCGTAGCTACCGGTTGGGCCTCCCTTGCCGGACAGGTCAAAGGGGAGGGGTCAGACTAAGAAGTACTCCAGAAGAGGACCCCAACGGCGGCTTCGTCGAAGAAGAGAAGACGAAACTGGCGGAAGAAGGCTCCTCAAAGTGTAGGGGAGGCTCTCCAGGTGAAACCGACTTCCCTAAGGGAGAAAACGCTGATATCAAATCCTGCTGGCTCAGACGCAGTGAAGTGGCAGCCCCACTACTGGGATTACCCTGCACGGCGCCTGTAACGCGATCAGGGGACATTTCAAGTTCTAAAAATCTTCGCATAGATAAGCCGGATAAATGCCATATATGACAACATAAGCGAGAAAAGGACACGCGATTCGGAATAAAGGATATATTAAAAGTTGCCACATGGAATGTAAGAGGTTTAGGTGCCAAAGAAAAAACTCAATGATGAATTAAAGGAATGTAGCATTAATATAGCCGTTGTAACAGAAACGAAGAAAAACCTTAAGGGAACTAAAGATCTTGACGATTACACAATGATCTATTCTGGAGTAGACCAAAGTCAAAGAGCAAGAAGTGGAGTAGCAGTATTGATTGATAGGAAATGGACCTCTCAAATAGTAAGTTATTGTTATGTAAATGAAAAAATAATAACAGTAAGATTAAAAATACAGAGAGGATCTCTAAATGTGGTCGGAGAATATGCCCCAGAAGAAGGGAAAAACGAATAATTTTTTTAATGAAAATCTACAGAAAGATATTTCCCAAAATAATAACAAAAATAATTTGATAATTAGTGGAGATTTAAATGCAAGAGTTGGAAACAAACTAATTCCTAAATAAGTAGGGACCTTTGGAGAGCAAAGGTTTAAAAATAAGTAATTTTGCCACCTATAAGAAATTAACACATTCTTTAGACATAAAGATATTCATAAATATACTTGTATAATGTAACTATGTTATAGTTAACAACACTCTAAGAATCTATGGTTCAACCCACTGGAAGAAAGGGAAGAATATGAAGAACAAAAGAAAGATAATATTAATCTATTAACAATAGAAGAATTATTACAAGTATTAAAAGAAATGAAATGTAGAAAAGCTACTGGCATAGATATTATAAACGTAGAATTACTAAAATATGGAAGCACTTTTCTCTATTTAAGACTGTTACATCTATACAATCAATGACAATGAATGAATACAATCAATTGCTAAGAAGTACGATACCAGAAGAATGGCAAACTGCCCTAATAATATCTGTGTTCAAAAAGGGAGATCGAAGTAGCTGTGTAAATTTTAGAGGCATTAGCCTCTTAGCCACAACATATAAAATCTATTGTAAAATGATTCAAAAGAGGATTAAGACGATAGCTGAAGTTATATTGTTAGAGGAAAAAAATGGCTTGAGAAAGGGAAGATCCTGCAGAGATAATATTTTTATATTAAACCAAATAATAGAGAAAAGAAGAGAGTTTAATTTAGACACGCACATTGCATTCATTGATTTTAAAAAAGCTTTCGACCGTGTAAACAGGAGAAGATTATGAGCCGTAATAGATCGAAGAAGCTTTCCAAAACATTGAATGAATATTGCTAAACGTTTATATAAAAATACAAAATCCTAATAAAAATATATTCACAACTATCACAACCATTAAAAACTAACCTATGATAAAAACAAGGTTGCAGCCATTCCCCAATATTTTTTAACATCTATATAGACGATATTCTTAGAGAATGAATATTAATAGTAAAACAAGGGATCAGATTGAACGGAAATAATTATATCAATACTCTGCTAATTGCTGATGACCAAGTTATTATGTATGAAAAGGAAACTGATCTCCAAATGGCACTCCATCAATTAAATCTAATGTGTAAAAATTATAACATGAAAATATCAAAACAAAAAAACGAAGGTCATGGCTTTTCAAAGAGTATATCCAATTAGAACAAAGATACGGCTGAAAAACCTAGAACAAATATAACATTTCAATTATCTGGGATGTGATATACGTTACGACCGGAGCCAAGATATAAAAAATACATTGCACAATTTCAACTATATAAGCGGCACGCTACATAGAACATTACGAAATAAGACTAGAAAAGACACTATGTTAAAATTCTTCAAAACAATGGCAACACCATACGTCCTGTATGGGAGTGAAAATTGGGTTCTCTCTCAAGAAGAAAAAATTAATATTCGAGATACAGAGATTAAATCTTTAAGGAGAGTAAAAGGTTGTACTTTGCTAGACAAACAAAGAAATGAAGATATAAGAAATTAATTAAATATATTTAGTCTAAATGATATTATACAACTATACAAAGAAGACTGGAAAAACATTTAGAAAGAATGGAGCTTAATAGGCAACCTAAACAAGTGCTGTAGTGCAACCCAACAGGAAGAAGGAGTCTAGGAAGACCACGCAGAAGATGGTTTGATGTGTGAAGACGGAACAGGCAGCCGCCTAGACCCTGAAATGAAGAAGAAGAAGAAGAAGAAGAAGAAGAAGAAGAAGAAGAAGAAGAAGAAGAAGAAAAAGAAGAAGAAGGAGAAGGTCGTCTTTGGTTTTTGTAATGAAGATATCTGCTCCAAATATTATTTAAATGAACCTACCTCCTTCATTTCAACTATCATTTCAACTATTCAAGGACTTCATTTCAACTATCGACTCAACTAAAAATTCATCATCTGAATCTCAATGCATCTTCAATATCCTTATCAGAAATCTACCCATGGAAGTAATTGAATCTCTTTCAAGAATATACAATTCTATTGGACAAAAAATTTACTTCATAAACTATGGAGAACTGCTATATTAATTACATATATTAAATTCCTAAACCTGGTAAGGATAAATCGAAAATTTCAGGCTTGTTTCATTAGCGTGTAACATTTATAAAATGAAACCCGTTATTAACACGTTGTTCACACGTTTATCCGTCTCAAAACTATACAAACGTTATGCTGAAAAGTGTAAAGAAGAAAACATAGTACCTCAAAATTGCTGCATTTACGGTCGCGTGTTCAATCCAGAATTTAATCTCTCATTTCATAAATTTACAATTGACGCCTGTAATACGCGTGACAGTTTAGTGAACTTGATCAAAGCGGAAGCTGACACTTCTCAAGAAAAGAAGCTGTTTTTTTGAGAAAGTGCTTCATCCCAGAAAAGTTGATCAACAAGAGCCGCTTAGAGAAGTGATACACAGAAATCTAAAGAGAAAAGTAATTACATTCGATCTATAGAAAACACTTCCAACTTCATTGTTGTCAACCAATGTAGTTTACTAGAAGAGACAGTTATGGGCATTCAGTCTTCCTATTCACGATTGAGGCACGGATCAAGCTTTTATGTGCATGAGTTCTGAAAACATAGCATCACGTGGCTTCCTTGCTTTCTCAAACTAGACAATCAATTGCCTGTTAAGAAAGTTGCTGTGGACAAAACTGATATCAAATAATTGCTCGATTTTGGCTGCTCACTGTCGCTCACACATCCATTGAGGCACTTCATCATAAATTTCTTGTGCCTAGCCACAGCTACCTTGCGAACGACGCAGGTTTTTCGTACATTGAGAGGACGAAAAAGGAGACCCAGTACACGTTCTTACCAGAGGGTTGAATGCGGCAAGTAGAAACTGCTCAGTCTACGTTTCACGTTCATGCAAAGCAATGCAATGATTTTCTTTCTACAAAAACTATTGTTGATATTATCATCAACAGGAAAGGAGACAATAAGAAGCAGAAGGTGAAGTACAATAAGCAAATATACAGCGCGCCATAAACCAACAGTCGCTCATCAGTTATAATTAGCAGTGAGTGACCTAGGTCACAGCATTGCAGGAGCCCTGGCAACTCTATACAGCAACGAGAGTGCCATTGACAATACCTCCAGCAGCCCAGAGATTCAACATCTCGCATTCGGTGTCCACCCGAGCTGCCAAAACCTACAGTTTGCCTCAAATATGCACAACAATCAGTTTGCAAATGTAGCAATGCCGAATGCAGCTCGCAACATCTCACCGGGACCGGAAACCTACAGGTCGGTAACCTTAGCTCAGCAAAAGACGCAGCTAGCGGCCAACCAGACATTTCTGTGAGTCGATACCAAACATTAACAGTGCTAAAAGAACTCACAATTCAGAGGAAATAGACCTCTTCCCAATAAGAAACCAGAAAGCAGACTTCAGAACAGCCATCGAACGCCTCACTGAAACCAAGAGACAATTACACTCTTACAAAAATTCAGGCAATAAACATTTTTCTGTCGTCTTGTTTATTCTTCTTTTGTAATTTTATTTTTAAGGTTGCTTTTCAACAACTTGGTCATATCACCGTGATTTATTTACTGAAGGAAGTACAAGTAGGGGCAACACAAACAAATGTCCATGGCCAAGGCGGGCTTCGAACCCCGCCCCTTCGAGCCGAAAAAGGCCGGGTGTCGCACTTTCTTTGGATGATGTAAGCATATTATGTGCAGAAATTACTAGTGCGTGCTCTAGGACGAAAACTAAATTAAATTTGAATCGTACTCGGTACGTTGTGTACTTCTGCTTAGCAGCAATTAAAACAGCACGAAAGTAGTCATTTCTTAAACAAAACGATTACATTATTTTTATTTTTAAGATTGATTAAAATTTTGCTTTAAATTAGTTTTTCCTTTGTAAAAGAACTGCTAGTGCTTCTCACAATCCAAATACGCTCAAACTACCAGACTCCCGCGCACTGTACATGCCCCGCCGATACTACCGAGATCAGCTGAAAATGAGAGGTACAGATAGTGCCAATCTTGACAGAAGCCTACGAATAAATTTCACAGGCAGATTAAGAGCACACTTGTTCTCGGAGACTACGAAAGCAAGTCATCGAGAACGATTGATAATAGATTGCGTTCTGTCCGCTTCTAGCGGCTGGGATACGGTGTACGAAGTACGTTAACCGTGGCGAGGAATAGCAGATATTATGTGATAAACAGGAATTAGATTACTTGCCACTGCAAGTTTGTAAGTCTTGTAACAAATAAGATGTGTAGTTTCGAGTTCCGTTGTGTTAGTCATACATTTCTATTTAGAAGATACCACCTAACGTAACCTCACCTTAACAACTGAATTTTCGTTTTGCGACGGACGTCCGAGTTAAGGCAATGCGACTTGGAATTTCGTCCTTTGTCATTTACATACTTTGAATTTGTGCATCGCATATCAAATGCATTTTTACGACAAAATATTTTTCACGACCACAGAAGGTTTCATACTCGAACTATCACCTTATTTAACCATTGCCATTTAACCACTATGGCTGAACTCGTGCAGCCGGGAAGAGGATTTCAGCGTAACTATTTTAAACTAAAAGTCTCAGTTTTCAACAGGAATTGAAAATCTGTCAAGGGGCAGGTGACGTTGCGACATCAGTGTGAAAGAAACGGGGAAGACAAAATAATGCTCGTGACTGTTGAGAGGGATACATGGTGGGGGGAAATGCAAAGAGGCATCTAAAAGATTAGAAAAGGTAACAGTTATGCTTACGAATGACAAAAAGTACAACGCAATTTCTAATAACTTTTCCTTTTTGAAGTACCGTGTGTGCAGCATTGTGAACTTCATAAGGGCTCTAGGCCGTTCAACAACCTGACCCCACCCCTTCAACACACTGTAATTAGAGTGGGTACACTCACGTAGCGTGGACCGACCTCCTCGTACCAAGATGGTATTCATGCTTAATCCACTTGAAGCGCAAGTGTGCTCTGTGTTACAATTATCTCTACACAGCAGTCCGATTCCGCGAGCCCCTTGGAGTCCCCTCAAAGTTCCTCGCCGCAAATTGGATTACTGGCCAGGATGAATGCTTGAGTAGACCGTTCTTTATCCCCCGGCTTCTCTCTTCGCCCGCCCTCCCCTTTCGGATGTATTGACGCTTTGTGATGGATTATGAACGATGGAAATGACTCAGAGGAAGATGAAAGGAAATTCTCGAGCACGTCACACGCAAGAAGGGATGACTTGATGACCACGGCAAAGGAAGTGCAGTGGACGGGAAATTGTAGTGGACACCTCGCTCTGCAGGACGGGGAGGAGGCGGGATTAAAGAAGTAGAGCGATGGAAAATTGATGGATTGGGGATGGCCCCGCCTCGGAATACGGCGCTGGAGGGGCTGCGGAGAGCGAGCGGTGAGGGGCCTATGCGAGGGGAGCTGGAGGCCCGGAGGAGCGAGGCAGGTGGCGCAGGCAGTAGCCACTTTATGATCGCAACTTTCCATTTCTACCATTCGAAAATCCTATGTATTTTATTAATTTCAACTCGTTATTCATGTTTTGCAGTATTTTTCGAAAAGTACAGACAATAGCGACAATATTAATAGCGTCGTCAATAACGCTTCTGTTATTGAATGTGTGCCATTACTGGAATTGATTAGTTAACTATTTACCGCACAACAGTACTCTAGTCGATTAAAAAAGTATGTAGTATGCACTGTAAAGATCTCTATAGTTGATTAAATTCATCGCATTATAAGAAACTTTGTTCAATTACTTTTCATTCAAATATGCGGATGAGAACATTAAGACTACATATTTTGAAATAGAGTGCATATCTGTGGTATTTATGTGTAACACTGGCGTCGTCGAATAGTAGTAGTGCAAACGTTGATCCCATTGAAGATCATCGCAACGAAACAATCTCTAGTAGAGTTGTATTGTTCACATGGCCAGAATGTGTAACCAAATAAAGAAATGTCACAAAAAGTTCTGACATTCCGTCACGTTTCATAAATAACAGAAGTAATATGTCATTGAAAGAAAACTTTTATTTTTTATATCTGAAATTATGAGTGCTAATGTATAATTACAATGGTCCAAAAGAACGTGAGTAATACGTTTCCGTATATGAGACTGTCATAAATTGTGTCCATCACAGATATTGTTACTTTATTTATTGAATCTCTCGCGAAGGATCAAATTCATATCAATATGCGAGTAAAGATAAAAGTTTCATATTATTTCCTTTACGTTTATTTTGAATAAAAAATTTAACCCAATGAGTCGTAAAATTAAGCCTCTAAAATTCTGCACCGTAGCATCGCTTCACATTCTCTGTTATTACATTTGCTGGTTACCTAAAATCCGTGGTTTGATTTTAGAATATTTTTATGATGACATTTAACATGATGTGATAATCGTTATCGATCATTAACTACTGACTACTACCGAACATAATGTAATACTACCATTATTATTATTATTATTATTATTATTATTATTATTATTATTATTATTATTGTTATTGCAATAGAAGTAATGCTACCGGCTCCCGAAATGGAACTATGATGATTGGATAGGGTTTGCGAGTTTAGTGAGTAAAGGGTCTCACAGTACTCGATGGGAGCAGATCCTCGTCGGATCTCCATTAAGGATTCTCACAGTCTCCCTCGTAAACAAATATTTCAATTACTTATCATTACTACTAACAACTTTGTACATCGGTTATGCCTTTATGTGTCTGGATGGTTCCTAATGAAGGAAATTCAGTATCAATCGGTTCTGGTTTTGTTTTATGGTCAGGCACTTTCTGTTCTCATTTTCATCCCAAGTTTGCTTAGGACGAGCAGCAAGAGTTCTCTTCACCCTACAAAGCTCGCAAAAATCCATTAACACTATAAAAGGTATGAAAGAATCGCTGCGGAGAGAAAATAAGTGTTTGTAACTTTTTTTTTACATTCTTGTGTACATAGTATAAAGTACTATAATACTATTAGCATTGTAATTCTAATTGTATTGTAACTGTACAAGTTTTGGGGTTACCTGACACCGAAATAGAGTTGGTTTTTCAAAAAGGCCTTTCTGTTTGCCAGTCTCTCTGTCTACCTCTCCGCTCGTTTATAGACGACCAATCGATCTGGCTGAACTCAAGGCCCAGTGAATTTGAAACAGATCTATTAAATTTTTACTGTGTCGTATCTTACTTACGTAGTATAGGGGGAAAAGTTGTAAAGCTGCAATGAAAAGTTTCGTTTTTGGACGGAAAAGCTCATTATGTGCTCCCTCTTTATTGAAAAAAATGGATTTTTCTTGGAGGCGTAGTAAATTACTTTTACGATTGCATAGAGTAGACAGAATCCATGTTTTGTGTTTCCTTGATTTGAAAAAATGGTTTTCGATATTTGGTCTATCCTTGTGGCTGTCTCTGCAGACTTTTGTCCCGAGGTGGTAGGGTGCTAGGCCCTACGATGGCGGTTTTTCGACATTAGCTGCGTACCTTCTTCGAATTCAGCCGCTGTTCTCATAGGTTGCTTTCCGCGGGTCCAGGTGAATGCCGGTGCAGTACCCTACCAAACAGGCCACGCCCCGCGCACGAGTTTTCCATCCTCTTCCTTGGCCACACATACATACATGGGAGACAAGTCAGAAGTATAATCGAAATGCATACAAAGAATTCCTATCCATGACACTGACTTCAGAAAATTTACCTCTGGGAAATGAAGGATTTGGCAATATTGTTGGGAATCATGCTCGAACTGGTAGAATCGCGTTTGTTCTTTTGTCAGTTGCCTCCCAGCATAGACAGGTGTGATAGCGCGGAAATGGCTTGGATGTCACTGCTTGTTGTACTAGGTTTGTGGATGTTTATGCTTTGTATTAATTCAGAAGAAGAAATGCCTCGTAACTGCGTAAATAGCCCAAATTCATTTTGTTGTATCTCTGATGAATTGTCCCTGAACTAACCCTGAAAAAAAGGGAACCTTAATCCTCTGATAAGTAAGTGTTACGAACTTTATTTCAGGTGTAAAGTTGGTCCAGGTGATTGGTGGTCAGAACACGAAATGGGCTCCCAATATACTCTGGTGCCATGTGTTACACTCCTGATATAATGGTCAAAAGGTTCGCCACACTTCTTTGCTGTTACCATGATTTGGAGGAAACCAACTGCTCACACAACAGACAATTATTTATACCAGACAAAAATATCTGGAAATACCTCAAAACCGAAGAAAACGGTGCAATATCATAATATACCATCATCTATGAAGCTTATTTGTCGTAGTGAAGAATTCCCCGAACAATACCTCCAGAAAATCTGACAGTGAGTGAAGATGTATGTGGTGACGAAAATTTAATAACAGTAAAGATCTGCCTGATATTTTATTTTCAGTTCTCCTCCTGCTCTGAGATTGCAAACTGAATGTATGACAAACTACAACAGTACAAAATTCCTCGCATTTTTTCTAACGATTGCTATTCGGTCTATTTCAAACGTAGCGATCTGCGATTAATTTTAACAAAGTTACAACCCAACATAGACAAATTGTTAAAACTCCACCAGTTTCAAAAATATCATTTTTATTTATTATTAATTCGTGTTTGCCTCATTATTTTTATTTCTTTTTGATTATGTGTTCATTTTTAACATTTTAATAAATATATTTATTGTATATTTTGTTGTGTTATTAATTTGTACTTATGAGTTTTAATAGATGAATAAACAAAAATTAGGTTCAGATTTTATGCAAGAACAATTTTATATCAGTGGTTCAGAAGAGGTTGGGAACCTCTGCTTTAAAAGCAGGGCGGCGCAACCGATCTACTACGTGCAAGTCGAATCGCGAACTTTGGGGGATCTTCCCTGTTCTCTATCCCACTCTAATCATGCGAACTTTTTCTTCTGCGTTTACCAAAATGGAATGGGAGAGGGGTGCTAAAAACTACAAATAAATTCCGTGAGTGTAGCGGAGATTTTGGGGAACTCCATAACACATAACAACCTCGATAGTTTTAATATAATTTAATTATACATTATTCACCACAGACATGCAAGGGAGCAATTATTTCCCTACATCAGAGGTAATGCAGGGAGAAAAATACGGGAATAATGCATAACTATTAGAAATAATGCATCTACAAAATTAATAATTAAGGACAGGAATGGAAATAGCTGAAATACAGAAATGAAATGTGGAATACGGTGAAATTAGATGCCCAAGTATCATGCATTTCACGTGTTGGTGCAAGGTGAAAATACCTTGGTGCAATGTTGCGTAGTACTAAGAATAACTGACTAAAGGAAATTGAAAAACGGAGAAGCTAGACAATAAAGAGTATTAATATAGGCGCGCAATTTGTCTGTATTTACTCATTGAGACTAAACTTACATTAAATCTTTGTTTTTAAATACTTTTAAATCTTTCCAATTTTGTAGATCATTCATTCTATTGATTTTATTTTGTAAGTGGAGGATTTTAAAATTGGTACTAGAGTCAAAGAAGTGATTTTGTAAGGTTTAGATGGTTAGCAAGTGTTAAAGTCGTATAATTTTAGTCTTAAGGAACTCACATGTTAATAAACTCCGGAAAAAAAGTTATTGTTTGACCCATATATGCAGAAATGCAAATATACATTTTAATAGATATATTAGCAAATCGCATATGATAAAACAGTTGCGTAGCGATCTAAAATAAATTAAATACAAAATATGTATTACATTGTGGGAGATTTGTTGACAAGAAGACCTCGAACCACGAAGAACTACTGATCAGAGCCCGCTAGAATTGTCCCCCAGAGAGCGACTGAATTCCGCCTACCTGTCTAGCTATCTAGTTAGTGTCGAATATTCCGCCTCCGTGATACTCCAACCCATGACCACCGGTATGAGGCACTGCAACGGCATCTGTTGATGCCTTTAGACACCTCTCCAGGTACCAAACTTGATACCCCAGCGCATCCTCAGGGGTGGGGGTGGGGGGAGAAAAGTTAAATGGGAACCCCCATTTCTTACATCAGATTCGAATTCTCTGGGAAAGGACACGTAACTTTTGTATTTAACGTTGTTTGTGTTTTGTGATAGATGATGCTGTAATCGACAAAATTAATATAACCAAAAATGCATTTAAAAAAGAAATTTTGATGTGACACATCAAATCGAAATATAAAATGTACGTGTTCAATATTTTGCAAGAAGCTACTCAACGATGCCAAACATCGCAGTGTGATTATAAAAAGCACGTTTAGGGTGACTTTGGAAGAATGTGGACGTAGTAGTATTCTGTTCCCTCGGAGTGCGTGTGCTAGAGGCATCCATTCGCCTCTACCATCGGGGTGCTTGTTGCACGCGAGTCCCCTCGCCTCGCACACTTCACGGTTCTTTTTCAGTGGAGTGTAGCCTATTGTTGAACACGTTTTTTGTATTTTATCAAATTAATTTATAATAGTCGAAAAAATATAATTTTTAATGTTTTATTTACTTATTTTCATTTTTGTCGATTGCAGTGCCATCTATCACGAAATGAAGAAAAAACACGTTGAAAACAAAAGTTACGTTCGAAAATTTTCCCAGGATAATCCGAATTTGCGATAAAAATGGGGGTTCTAATTAATGCATTTTTACCCACCCTCCACCTCTGTGAGGCAGAGGAGGGTAGTCGAGTTTAGTATCATTCAATGGCTGTCGTCGATACGTACAACTTTGTTGGTCCGATGCATACTTTTCGAGATAATTCGAAAACCAATTTTAAATGGAACACTCTGTTTACTGAATAATATGAATTTCTTGTTTACTAAAGAGGAATTTTGAGGAAAGACTTACTATTAACAATTTTAATTTCTTCTTGTTTTAGAAATTTCTTAATAATAGAGTTTTTGAAAATTGCAAATGCAAATGTTAAATTTTCATTTTAGAGTGCCGATCATGTTCATTCATTTTCGAGGCTGGTGATGGGTGACATGAATGGCATGCTACATTTAGAAACCTCAGATCGAATCCCAGGATTGTGAAAAAAGTGTTACTGTTTGTAACCACTTCTGTAGATTCAAGTAGTGCACAGCCGTTACAAATAACGCCAAAACGTGTGCACTGTTGCAGGACCAGTAGTTATACTTCGTGGAGGAACATTTTCAATAGAATCAATCCAATATATCAGCAACCTTCTCAGGAAGAAGTAACAGAAAATACTCATCGTTCGGGAGGAAGAATGAATTATATCTGTGGACTAAACATTGTGCGCCACTGAGTTAATACTAGTACTTAGTGAAGGATATTTCTCGGGTCGTATTTCTTCATGCTCACATTTACGGAATTTTAACCTGTGAGATAAACAATCCCTGACACAGTGGTGAGGTACAAATTACACAACGCAAATGTGGTATCCAAGATTTCCGTTACTTGGCAGGTCACTCCTCACGCATTTGGCTAACACCTTCCAAGACACGTGTTTTCTTCCTGTGAGAGAGCTCCGTCCTAGAGCGAAAACGCGAGCAAACGAAGCAGCGAATCTCGTTTTTGCGGTCGCGCGAGCGCTGCAGGTGGACGG
>BOPP01000242.1:426729-461639 GCA_017312745.1 Gryllus bimaculatus
GGTGGGGGGGAGTGGCTTTTGCTCGTCTTTGGCGGTCGTCATGTGAACGGCCGGCGGCGCGACGTGGGGCACTTCCCGGGCCGCTTGGCCCAATTAGGCGTCCGTTGACGCTAACGTCCACCGGACGGCCCGTCAGGTGATAGCGCGTGGGCCTCACAGAACCGCCTCATGGGCCCTGTCGTCAACGTACAGCACCGGCCGCTGCCCCACTCCAACTATTTACAGATTTTACTTGAGATTTTATTCCGCGGCACAATAATTACTACCTCACCTAGCGTGTCCTCCCTAAAAGCGGACCATATCTAAAATAAAACTACGTGCGAGTATATTTCACAATCCCACAAAACGCATAATACGTAACGTAACGTGATATTAACGTAAACGTGTAATACATATGCAAACCACTTTCGGGGGACTCCTCCGGGCTTGTACGAGGCAAAGCTCCTCGACCTCGGCACTACTTGAGAGTGAATGGGCGGTCATGAAGCTTGCGCGTTTGCGACTTGAGAAAGGCCAGATGCCCGTTCATCAAGATTATGACATTTTATCGCAATACAAGTATGAAAATTGTTTATACGGCAAAAATCCAAGAATTATTTTTGTTCTTTTTCTATTTATTTACGCCAATACAATTAAAAAGTGTGCGCAGATTATAGGAGGAAGTGATCTCTCTGCACGGTTTATTTACCTTTACGACGTTTTTTACCAGGAATTGGCAAAAAATATACACTCCCATGTGATAAAAACCCGTTTACAAAGGAAAATCTCCTACAGATTTTGGATGTTATCTCGTATCATGCCCTTCTTGATGGAATAGTCTTTCTACTACGAGAACGTTGAGCATCAATATTTGATTATAATAATCCCATCTGAACTCAGAAAAATATACACAGATAATATAGTTTCATTTACAGGCAAGTCGAGAAATAAAACAATGCGCCATCTCAGCATTTGCTCCAAGGATAAGGGAAACTGGGCACAAATGAGTGAAATAGAAGTCATTGTCACAAAACTGACAGGCAATACTTCTTAATAGCATATTTAGTCTTTCAGAATTATACAGTCCAAATGGTAACTAGTACATTCAATATCATTGCCAAAACCACTATTATTTTCTTTTTCAACCTTCGAAGAGTCTTTAATAGTGTATGAGTAGAATCAGTTGGGCAGCAGAAAACATTTTACATGACACTTCATCTTGAAAACATATTTTAATCGTTGAATGTCATCTGATTGTGTTGTAAAATAATGTATGTGTGACTATATGAATGACTGAATGAATAAACTATGTGTGATGTACTATGTTGAAATATGGGTAAATACACTTCTGTGAACGTTTCTTGAGGACTGGGATCTAAACTTAAGGCATAAACAAATGGAATTATAAATGCCCGTTTAAACGAGTGTTTTGACAAGATTGAAAAGATTATATTCGTTCCCATATAATAAAACCTATTTGCAGAGGCAAATCAGCTACAGAGTTTGGCTATTATCCGTCATTGTGCCCTTCGTGAAGGAATGGACTTACTGCCACGAGAACATGGAGTACGATTAGTTCAGTAGCTATGTAACCCACTGATCTCTGAAAAGAGTGCAGAGGTAGTGCAGCTACTATTTTTCCAAAAGCTAAACCAGCTAAACTCGAACCCTATGCGGAGACGAAAGCAAACATGTGTGACATTTGTTTCTCTGAGATGCAATTTTAAGTGTTGGTTTGGGTTCTTAATTTCGCTACATAGTGTTAGTCTGTTGTCCCCGAAGGACAGAGTTGAGAATACAATATTAGTGTTTTGGGCGGCTCATTGTAATAGGGTGTTACATTGTTCAAGCGAAAGGTATTCGCCTGAATTAATGTCATTTTTTCCCCTATGATAATGACTGTGTCCGGCTCGATCAGTGTCTTCGTGTGAGGGCTGAATTCTGCAGTCATGTCCTTGAGAAAAAAAAGTCAGGCAACATGACGTTTTCGGAAGAATGTGATAATTCTTTCACTGGAAAGATATTGTTAAATTCTGTACAAATGCCGAATGAAAATAATGAAGGTCCGATTGCATAATAACGATCTTCATGATCGAGGGAAATATTCAAGTGTTGAGGAAATATATGCAACATATGTAATGTTTATGACCACAACTAATGACTCTGAAAATTATTTCTTGTTAAGGATAAGCAGATGACGTCTCTGTGTTATCACAGGAGTGAAAACGACATTCTCACCACAGTGGATACATTGGATAAAACTGGTGTTTAGGAATATAACAGAGACCTTAAAATTGCCAGAATTCAGGGTAAATAGGAATTTTACCTTTCTCGGAATATGGTTTTCATTTCATTCTCGGTTAAAAAAATCGTTGGGAACTATTTTTCAAACTAATTAGGACAGAAAATGTTTTGAAGATGTATGTAGCATGTGACTTACATAAAGCCGATCTCCTAATGCCCTCATCAGCGGGTAGTGATCATTTCATATTATTTGCGCACCGATAAAATTCATGACATTCAGAAAGAAAATAACTGCGTGTTGTGCGCTGTGCAGCCCGTTAATAGCGCGCGAGCAAGAGATTAATACGCCGTGCATTTCAATACGCGACCCCTTTGCCGGCCAATTAGCCGCCACCACGCACTGTGGACTATTGTCCGCGCGCGCATTGGCTCGTGTGCGAGGCGAGCTTCGGCGTGCGCGAGCGCCTGTGGAAAGGGGGGCAGTCCGGCTCGATCTGCGCTGGGGAAGGGGCAGGGCGAAGCTGAGCGTGGCTGAGCGGGTCTGAACGGGGCCGAGAGGGGTGGATGTGGGCTCCACCTCCACGAGCATGACTACGCTGATTGGAGAGGAGGCAATGAAAAAGGACACAGCCGCGTGTGTGGAACGTGCTCTTCGTTATCGACCCTTATGCTCTCACCAGCCTACTTTTCTCGGCCTTCACACTGTACTTACTCGCGCTCCGACTCAATTCTCTACAGGCAGCCATCTCCAACATCTTTTCTTTTCAAATTTGCATTAATATTTTCCATCAGTTTGATATGCGCGATGATACATTTTAAAATTACTCAAACATCACACAAAAAAACAAAAAACGATTAATTGGTAAGTTGTCCTGTGCTTGGTACATGAAAACCGAAATCTATATGACACAGAGGTACAGAACTTTACCTGTTTGACCTTGAGATACTGCCACTCGTTTCATGTGAAATTCATCGTAGTCATCCATTTTCAATTCAGTGTCAGACGGTGAGTTGCTATCACATACCCTGCACACGTAGATTGAAAAAACATAACATTTATTCAAATTAGGATTTGTGCACTCGCTTATTGTACACTACAATGAAGGCAACAAAATGAGACTCATCACAAAAAGCTACGTGTTTCGTTAATTCGATATTAAAAAGTGGCTTTGAGTAACTGATACAATAATATTTGTATAGTTTGTGCATACATATAAACTCACTAATACGAATACTACACTAATATACCGGTAATTCCCCCATGTTACAATTGATTACATTGCACAAATATAATAATTCAACACATAAGTAGATACAAATCACTAAAAAGCATTTGAATTGCACTATTGAAACTACCCTAAAATATATGCAAAATAGTAGAAATAATGAAGACACTATAGTACAGTGAAGGGGGGTCGATGCAGTGCAGAAGAATTTGTCCTATAGTTACAATATTTTACATAATTTGCTAAAACATGTAGCCATAGTCTGGTAAACTCTCAAATGCGGAGTGTTTTAATGAATACCAAGAAGGAAATTATTGGCTACTGAAATTGAAACATTTTTCTCATCATATTGTGTTTTGTTCGCATTTCTGCCCTGGTAAATGCCGCAGTAGGATAGCCATTGTTTGCAAACCCGTCCACAATGAGGTGTGGGCCATTGTGACTCCAAGTGCTGACTCCCCCGCCGAGCCTACGATTTCACCACATTTTATCAATCTGAAGCCTTGAAATTCCTGTCACTATTTCCTCTGTATTAGTCCAGTGTAACAAATACACCACCGTAAATATCAACGACAGAAAACAAAAATAGGTGTATTCTCTTACAACAAATGAAAAGAATAAAACACTCTTAAACTTGGGGATTTTTCCCGCATTTTGAAGATTGCCATTGGCTTAATTTTTTGACGCATTGAAACAACAAAATCTTGTGACTATAGGGGTTACTTGTAAAACAAGATAATAAAAATCATCTCATACGTACAATGACGACCTCAAACTTGGGACAGCAGCGTTACTTGGAATGATCGGGAATGTTTGTATTACAGTGTTGGTAGTACAGGCGGTTGTTTCAGGTTACTTTTAAGTCACGTTATCACGATTATTTGATGCTAACATTTCATCATAGTTTCAGTCGATGTATACATTAAAACAGTCTCACATTGTCCCAGCTAAACCAGCGTTCTAAAATACAGACACAAGTCATTTTTATCGCAAATTTATATTTTTCTGGAAGAGTTTCGCTACAGTGAAAGAAAACCGTAGATTTTCTGTTCGCTTAATCACATTCTAAATTGAACGAAAATGAACTAGAATATTAAAAATAATTTCTAAAAATATTTTTGAATTGCCTACTCAGATGTGTGGGATTATGTTTCCAAATCACTAACACTTATCTGCACATGTTTATCGATTACAGTGGAATATGTCAAATCCAACAATTGTGAGGAATGTTTGCGAGAGGTATTCTACAAGATATTTGTTGTAAAATAAAACAGTTTCAATGTCAGTATTGAGCTCATGTACGTTCTGAAATATTTGTCTTATTTTTTATTGGCCCACTGACCGGACATACATGTGCCAATGTAACACAATTGAAGAAACCTTCGGTATTTTTGTATACACACGTTACACATTGATATTACTTAAACTAGTTTAATATTTACTTCCTCGCGATATCCTTATCAGTTCTGTTATATAACAGTGATTCAACAGAACCGTTTCGTTCGCCTCAGATTCTACGAAACGAAGATTATCTTTCTGTTGAACTTAGGGAACCCGAATGATTTTGATTTACAATGAATCCCCAACTCACCGATTAAACATAAAATGTGAGAGAAGGTATACACTACGGAAGAAGAAACGCATGACACGCTGTACGCATAAAATTAAAACAGATAAACAAAGGAAACCGTAGATCAGAAGAACATTTGAGAATTTCACATGACGAATAAATTTCAACGACTGCTCTACAGTTATTATCTCCAGTACCATGCTTCTCTCCAGTACCGTCTGGCCACATGTCATGCAAATTGTATACTTTTCATAGATTTTAAGAGGACTGAAGGAGAGAAGACAAGATGCAAAGTGCAATATATAACTTGCATATTTTACAAAACAAAAGCAAGAGAATGAGGCACTACAAGGCAAAGAAAACTCAAGATATTGTGCATGCGTTCTTGTATTACTTACGCTTAGTGATACTTGACGTATTTGTAAACCTTACCTGAAACAAAGAAAAAAATTCGGTAAGTTTAAAAAACATGCATTTAAAAATAAATGGTATGTAGTATATATGAGATCACGTGCATTTTATATAGAAGAGTCTAAAAGGGTAGTCAAGGGTACTATTTTATTTTACAAAAGTTCCAACTTGAGCGTGATTTCATGTAATTAATTTTGCAAAGTTGTCGATTATTCTAGGAAAGTGCCATCAGTTCAGACCACAGACAAAACGAAATGCATACTCCTCCACATCGATCTTGTTATAACGCTCCTCGAAGGGAAAATATATTGACATTTCAGATACGAAAATGTCTCGCACGTGACCGTTTCAAAGTATTTGGTGGTCTCAGTTACAGGAATTCTGAACAGTGACAACAACTTGAACAACAGGAATGACCATGCATTACAATGAACCCTACAACACACACAGATTAAGCATAAGACTAAATACAAGTTACACTGTTGTAGAATTATGGTACAATATGCTGCAAACATTATTAAACCTTAAACTTGTAACTCAAGAATCTTTATTTTTACATTAATATTTCCCCAGTTTGCTTAAAATTTGAGTATTACTTCTTCAGACTTAAAATTTATGATATTGATCATTGAAAAGAACCAAGGAGTTGGGCTTCGCTCGCGCGACTGTACCTGCAACCTTTCCAATACGGCCTTCATCAAAGTTGTAAACGCAGTAACTTCAGCGATCGGTAGTCGTGACAGCCGGCAATTCTGTATTCTACACGAGACACACTCTGGTTTTAATTAATGTACTGCGTGAAATGTGATCTTTTTCAAGCGTAACTTCTGAACAGGTCGATGTTTTCGTTTCTATAAATGAGTTAACAGCTTGGTAAGTTCACTTCGAAAGCGTTAATTGTTCGGTACGTAGCCCAGACATGAATCTCAAAACATTGCCTCAAACTGTTTCAAAAGCATTTTTCATTCCTTGCAAAATGGGAGAGAAAGAGAATAAGACAGACTGAAGGTGTGTTGTAATTGCTCAGCCACCTGATTGAGATGCTATTGTCACTAGGTGTGTCCTGTCCCGTACATCAGAGCGACACTTCCCCTTTCCGTATCGCATTTCTTGGGAACCATCCACACTTTCTTGGAAAAAATATTATTTTTTATGGTTTGTATGGTTTCCGAAGTTCCATAATCGCAGTGTTCATTTGTAGAAAAGAATGTGTTTAAATTGAGTTCATAAAACTGTGGTTATGGAACAACGTCGTGTACATTAAACAAAACTCCTGTGATTTCAAAATATTTATTTCTTAATTTTACAGAACGGTTTTTCGTAATTATCAAATATCTCTTTCACATGTTCCAATGTGTGTATCAACTTCATAATATAACATTTTAAAGTTACAAATGTATATATAACTATGAAATTTTCTAGCTTTGCGTTTATGTTTTGCCATACTTTTGCTCCACAAATAATGGAATCTTGAATGAATTCATCCGAAATTACTATTCTCTGAATAAAACAAAAATTACGCTCTAACTCACATCAGCGCGTGCATGCTGAGATTTAGTCAGCACTGGATAAAAGAAACTATTTGTATATTTCTATTAGCGCAATTTTAGTACTCTGTAAAATGAATTGAAGCCACATGGCGAACAAGCACCTCCACGAAGGGGAGAGAGCGGGTACGGGAAGTTATTTCAACTGCTCTGATTCTTGCAGCAGTAGGTCCGCCACCCTGATGGAAACGCAGAACAAGACGCAAAGCGAAATCAATGCGATAGTCCACAGCTGGAGATTGCGATGTGGGGGAGTGAGAGAGGTGATGGGCGGGGGAGGTCGGCGAAGGAAACGTGAGGCGAGGGAGGACGCTGGAAGACCGAAGGGGTGGGCTAGCGGCAAGGCGGCGAGGGCGCAGGAGCGAAGGGAAGCTAGTAACCCTTCAGGTTCCTCGTTGTTAACCCTCGCGCCGCCCGGCGGGCTCCCCTCGCGTTCGCCGGCGGCGGCGGCGGGCGGTGGCGCGGCGGAGGCGAGGCCGCCGCGGGTTTACTCTCAGTTGTTCATCGCAAATCTGGGCGCCGCCATCATTCGCTCCGCCGCCGCGCAGTCGCTGTGCCAACGCCGCGGTTTGCAATAAAGCGCAAGCGGCCGCGGCGAGGGAGCGGGGCCGGAGCGGGCGCCGGAGCGGGCCGGAGCGGGGCCGGAGCGGGGCCGGAGCGCGGCCGGAGCGGGGCCGGAGCGGGGCCCGGAGCGGCGGCCGGAGCGGGGCCGGAGCGGGGCCGGAGCGGGGCCGGAGCGGCGGGCCGGAGCGGGGCCGGAAGCGGGGCCGGAGCGGGCCGGGAGCGGGGCCGGAGCGGGGCACCGGGCCGAGCGGGCCGGAGGCGGGGCGGAGCCGGCCGGGCGGGCCGGGCGGGCCGGAGCGGGGCCGGGAGCGACGGCCGGAGCGGGGCCGGAGCGGGGCCGGAGCGGGGCCGGACGGGGCGGGCGGGCCGGAGCGGGCCGGAGCGGGGCCGGAGGGCGGGGCCGGAGCGGGGCCGGGCGGGGCCGGAGCGGGCCGGACGGGGCCGGAGCGGGGCCGGAGGCGAGCGGGCCGAGGGGGCCGGAGCGGGGCCGGAGCGGGGCGGAGCGGGGCCGGAGCGGGGCCGAGCGGGGCCGGAGCGGGCCGAGCGGGGCCGACGGAGCGAAGCGGGGCCGGAGCGGGGCCGGAGCGGGCCGGAAGCGGGCCGGAGCGGGCCGGAGCGGGGCCGGAGCGGGGCCGGAGCGGGGGAGCCGGGGCGAGTGGGCCGGGAGGCGTGGCCGGAGCGGGCCGGAGCGGGGCCGGAGGCCGAGCGGGGCCGGAGCGGGGCGGAGCGCGGAGCGGGCCGGAGCCGGGCGGGCGGCGGAGCGGGCCGGAGCGGGGCCGGAGCGGGGCCGGAAGCGGGCGGCGGGCCGAGCGGGGCCGGAGCGGGGCCGGAGCGGCCCAGCCCGCCGGGCGGGCCGGAGCGGGGCCGCGGCGATAGGGAGGCGGGCTAAGGCGAGCCGGGGTGAGAATGGAGCGGGGCAGGCGAGTGGGACAACGTCTCTGGGGCCCCGGGGTGCGGGCCCTGGGGGCAGTGGCGACGAGTTGCCAGGACTTCTCAAGGTGCCCCGGCCCCACGCCGCATGCTAAATTCACGACCCCGCCGAGGGCCTCGTTCATTAATAGTTCCCTCATGATAATGCAATCAACATTTTACGCGTCTAAATGAACGAAGTTAGCAGGTAATGGCCAACCATCACTAAGTATATCCCACGTTTTTATCAATACAAAGCACAGGCAGAGATAATACGGAACAAGTCTTTTATAAATGATCAGGCTTTCCACACAGATATAAAAAAAGTTCTTTATAAATAGTAGTTCCATTGTCTTCACATATACGAAACACTAAATTTGGGAGATTTCCACAAATATGAGAAACTTTCTTCATATGCATTTTCGAATTAAATAAATTCGAAACCGTCTGTTTAGAAGTAGATGAATTTCCGGATTCTTTGTTAAAGACTTGTGCGCATGCTAATATAAATGTGTTAACCCATAAATCAATGCAGCATTATCCAAAGGAATATATGCACATATTTCCAAAACAAATAAGGGGTGATACAACTGCAGAGACGTTTTCGCCCTATTTGTCAGCTGCTTTTATTTTTTTACTGAAACGGCAAAAATGTTTTCAACCAGCAATTTGTTTCTCGAAACTCGAAAACTTGCTGTTTTACCGCTACACCACACATCCCTTTTACGTACACATCTGGGCCGATGCTTAAAATATTATTGTCTCTTCCATTATTTTGAATACGGAATTTTCAAAAACAAAATTATGGTTTTTGAGAAATTGTACGCAAAAACGTCTCGTTTTCAGAAAATTGTACATGGCCTTTTCCTTAACTGCTGATTTTTAGAACAAATTTTGTTAAAGACAATTCTTCAATTTTGTAGTTTTAAAATGTTAACTTTCAAACTGCAGTTACCTGCAACTATCTGCATTTTTCGAAAATAGAGACAGTTTTCGGCAAATGAAACTAGCATGATTTTTAGCGTCTATACAAGGAGAAATTTTCAAGGAAAAAGTTGTAGCCAATTTTTAGGACATAATTGCTTAAAATTGACCTGCGTATCATGCAAAATTGCGCGAAAATTATCACGAAACCACACACATCACACGCGTACCTTCGAAAAATTTATCTGTTTTGAAAATTGTCTTGAAAGAAGGTATTTATAAAAGAAAGAATATCTTTCTTCAATGTTGTAGTAGTAGAAAGATGTAAAAAAGTTTACCATTTGTACTTTTCGAAACATAAGGGACTTCAGTGAAAATGAGAGCAACGGCATACTTTTAAGCATCCTTTAGTTGATTGAATTGAATTTGCCTTATTTTACGTGGCGAGACTCGGGCCATCAGGCCCGTTCTTCCGTCTGACCACGCAAATTTCGCTACGCTCCTTTCACCCTTTAGTTGATCAGAGGACAATGTTTTATCAAAAGTGTCTAGCCATTTTTAATAGAATTTTGAAAATGTTTCTGATGCTTCATTTTAAGTACCATCAAAAATCAAAATATCCGTTTGAAACTCGCAGTGCAACAAGTATATTTAAATTGATCGGGGAATACCAATTTTGGAGAAAATCAGTAGAATGGGTTAGGCGGTAGCGTTTACCACAGACAGTCGGATGGATAGGCGGACGAACACAGTCGGACAGGGACGTTTTGTCATCAATCAATTTTTCGGTATCAATAACGCATTAAACACGAAGTCTGGCAAAAGAACGTGTGAGCCCAGGAAACAGAAGATTATTTACTGTATGGTTTATTCCACTTAAATCATTTATGTAAAAAATATGATGTTAAAATTTCGAAGGACGAGACGACGGAAAATACAATACGGACGGATAGATGGATAGGAAAAAGACGTTTTGTTGTCAATCAATTTTTCGGTACCAAGTACTCATAAAACATGTATTCCGATTACAAGATGGGTTAAAGTAAGGAATCTACTTCATATAGAAACACTATTTATTCGCTTTTTCGTCCAGGTAACGGCAATAAGAAGTTTTATGAGGGAAATTCGCTGTTTACCGGCGCACAATTACAACACTTTCTCTTCCTACAAAGTAAGGGAGAGAAAGTAAATATAAAGACAACTTTCAATAAAGAGACCTTTCACATACAGATATGGAAACATATCTACACTAGTGTTGCACAAGCCCACATTTCTTGCATTATTTCAGAATTTCCAATTTTCGAAAACTCAGAGACTAGCAAAAAATGAAACTTGCGCCATTCTTTTAAGATTTTATTCATATATTCGGGGGAAAATAGAAGAAAAAAATTTAATTAAATGAAAAATGAAAAGAAAGAATGAAAATGTTTATTTTACAATTTGTATAAACTTCAAGCAGAATGAAAACTTCAAGAAGATATACTTTTCTGGAAAATAATTTTTTTTACGATTAAGATTTGTGAAATATTTATATCTTCTAATTTGTGGTTTTGTAATTTTACCTTTTCGCAATTTCGTAAGTTCGACAAGAAATGCATTATATATATTGCATACGTTTCTAAAATTTGATTTAATAAACCATAATTCTACTTGAAATTATCCGTTTGGTTGAGAAATACTTTCAATAACTCTTAATTCTCATTTAAAACTCGCAAATTTTGAAATATTGTACTTTCTATTCGTATCTTTCGACTCTAAAGAAATCTGACTTTTAACACATAATAATAACATGAATTTGTCTTTAGGGCTTTGCTTCGTACAAAAATAAAAAGGATGAAAATTTTCACTCAACATACATTTTGCATTTCATGAGATACATTATCAGATTTATTTCCAGTAAACTGTTTAACTGTTCATGATGTTATCACTTCTTTTAAAGGACTGCACTATTCATTTTCTGTTGGTGTTTAAATTGCAGTTTAATGTTACTGTATGAACGATTTGGATAATTCGACCTTCGAAAATTAGAAGATTTTGATTTGGATTCTAGACAATTTAAAAATCGTCTGATCTCCAGTGTTTTCCGAGAATTAATAGTATGTTTAATACATTTTTAGAAGATTAGATTAGAATATTATATTTCATATTATATTTATATTTCATATTATATATTATATTTAGAAAGTTATATAGTTTTTCAAACGAATTCTAACGAATAATTACTTTTCCTGTAATTTTACTAGCAAAATTTTCACACGAAAACACGCCTTTTGAAAATAAGAAGAACAACATAAAGAGGACATGAGTGACGGTGCTCATTCTGACAACATAGAAGACATTAGAAAAACAATTGTCATCCCCTTCAATAACGGCCTTTTCTTTCATATTAGAACAGTTCATAAGTTTCTCCTCGCCAGTACCTTCGTAAGGGCGAAAAAGTAAAAATATGGGTTTGCTGTTGTTTTTGGTGGTGTCAACAGAATTGATCACATTAACAAAATAGGAAAAGAAAACCCAGGGCCGGTTTTCACGAACGCTTGTTAACACACTAACGAAACAATAAGAGCTTTTAAAGGTTCGTTAGGAAAAAGTTGTGTTTTACCGAACTTTAACTCTCGCTAAACTTCCGTTTAAGTTACGGAGCGAACTCAGCTCCATTAGGAATAGTTAACGCTTAATTAGGCAGTTCTGGTAGAATTCCGATTCATGTTTTCCTACGGAAAAATGAGAAAACTGTGTAACTGCAAAATTTAAATGGAAACCGTTTTATTGTAGATTCGGATTTTACTGCAAAATGAGGCAGCTTTGATACGAATTTTTTTATAATGGGTAGCTGAAATTATCCAATACAATAGTTCGAAGGCAATCGGACCAGAAGATCGCGGGTGCGAGTCCCGCCTCGGGCAGGGGTGTGTTTGTGTGTCTGTATGTCTGCGTCGTCCTTTCACCCCTCACTATCATCATCAATTCGTCTTCCATACTCCAGGGCTAACAAACATGGCGGATACAAATCGGATCTAACCAAATACTGATCCCATGACAAATTACCTGTGCCAGCACGCGAGATCCAAGTCGGCCTATTCGCGAGCGAAACACAACAACAAAGAAACAAAAACAAAGAATTGTGAACAAGCTAGAAGGAAATAGAAACATATTTTGAATACAAAGATATCTAACCTCAATAAATTCAATCAAATAAAATGGTATTTCACTAAAATCTCATGACTTTTTACAGAGTAAATATGATTTCACGAAAGAGTCTTCAATTCATGGCCTTCTGTGTAGGAGTATTTAAGTATTTCGTACATCCATAAATATTAATGCTATTGCAAAAGACAATTTTTTAACTAAATTAGAAAAAGATACTGTAAAATTTAAATTTAGCTGAATAGAGGACAATAGAATACCGTAAATTCTGTGAAAAAGAGAAAATCGAGCGACACACATATAGTGATCGAACCCCCAAAAAATTTTGAGATGTTATAAAAGATCTGCCAATTATCTACTCGGAAGAGGAAATATTTAACGAACTTTCGAAAGACTTTCAAGTTTTAAAAGTTGTTAGACTGTTCGGAAGAGAACGTAAATTGTTAACTACCGTTCTGTGGATTCAACTGATAATGAAAATAACAAAGCAATTTTAGAATAAATACATTTATATATAGTATTGTTAGAGTTCAAATTCGCAAAATAACTAAAACTTCAATCATGTGCTAAAACTGTCAGACTTTCGGTCATTCACAGGCAAATTGCGAAAGGCGACCTAGATGTCTGAGATGCTCAGGAAGCTATCATTACCCTCAATGTGATAAACCTCGACAATAATGTACCAGAGTGTGTTAATTGCAGTGGGGAACACACGACTATTTATAAAGACTGCAAAGCTTACAAAGAAGCAGTTAAAAAATGTAACTGGAATCAGGCTAATCATAAATTCCCTTCACACAAACCGCCAAATAGGTAGTAATCCAATCAACTGAATCAGACTGCTCAACCTGCCCCTGAAGAGTTTCCTTCTCCACCGCTGACCCCTTCGCCCTTGCATTCTTTTGCTTATCGCACTAGTCAACCGCCTAGGGCACATAACAGGAATTCCCCTCCAGTTCTTCAAAATTTGAATTTAATAAACGAAAAGTTAATCCAAACAATTATATACAATAGTCTTTCTGGAATTATTCCTCAGTTAAAACAAATGGTTCAAAGACTTATTTCTATCAATATTAATGGCACAAAACACACAAAGAAAACTTTAAATTTCTCGACTGGAATTCAAATGGCGTAAAGCGCCAAGAGAACAAATTAAAATACTTTCTGCAAGTCCATCACATGGATGTTGTTTGTATTTCAGAAACGCATTTAAAGCCGAGAGAAAACTTTTCGACCCCATAATATTTATCCTGCCGCAGTGATAGAATTTCTCAAATAGCATCAGGTGGAGTACCAATTCTCTTCATTAGGAAAATTAAGCATACATTAATACAATTCCCCTCCTCAAACGAAATAGAAACAATTATATCAAAACCGAATTGCTCTCTTCTAACATAACTGTAATTGCAGCAGATAAACCACCCGACAAAAAGTTTCTGTCAAGTTTCATGAAATCATTGTTTGATGGTAGGTAGATCGCAAATAATACTAGCAGGAGACCTGAATTGTAAAAACCAAATTTGGAACTGTGTACATATTCTACTTCATATAATCGCAAACTTCTTTAGAAATTCACATTGCAAAGACATCTGAATATATTAGCTCCTTCAAAGCCCACATACTACCCCTATAACCCAAATGTAGTTCTTAACATCTTAGTTATTGCAACATATTGTTAAATAAAATTTAAACTAGAATTAGATTCGCACCGCAATTAAGAAATAATTTCATACAAGGTTGAACCTCAGTCATATCAAAACGAAAACATAATTGAGGAAAGAGCAAATTGGGACATGTATAGAAATATTACAATGAATGTCTCTTAAAACATCACCTGAAATAGGCAGTTGTATCAGCTTCCTCGAAAACGTAATTAAAATGCTATCAAAAGGTCTTCAATTAATAGAAATTCTTTCTATTTTAGGTATTTCACAAAAAAATACTCCCCTTCCAAAGCCACTAATATATTTAATTTAAAAAAATAACCGCAGGAATATAAAGCATAGAATGAGGCAATATTTATTATCTTATATATTTACGTCAAAAACAGTTATAAACTGTGTGACATTCTATGGGAGAGAAGTTAATTTGAAGTTACTTTTATGTTGAGAAGTAAAACAAGGGGCAATATCAGCATTTGCTCAAGGATCAGGAAGAACTGAACGAAAACATAATCGAGATGGGGAAGAAGCTGAAGTATAATACTTGTTACAGGTTCTTTAGAATTATATAATTCAAATAGTAAATAATGCATGAAATGTAATTGTAAAATTAATATTAATTTCCTTTTAGTTGCTCGGTATAGTCCCTAATTGCACAGAAACAGTTGTGCAGGCAGAAAAGATTTTACTTGAGACTAGTATCGAATTTAATCGTTTAATGCCATCTATCAAAGTGTTGTAAAATAATGTACATGTATTGTATGTGAAATTCTTGTACTGAGTTGTTTTATACCTGTCACCTGATGAATATGATATTAGTACGTCGAGTGTTATAATTTTAGACCACGGCGTTTGCTGAAAATATATTTCCACCCTTAAGTAAGTCATTTTTAACAAACACACTCGTTAAATTATCAAGAGCCGAGGTAGTGGTAAAATACGAAGATCAATAAAGAAAAGCTTACAATAAATCACATGGGCGAGATTTTCTTATTATTCGTACAATTCTTTTTTGTAATATAAAGGTCTGGGAGCTATAAGATGAATTTCCCTAGCATATTATGCTATATCACAGGCGGGAATAAGCATTCGCGAAATATACACGAGCATTAAGGCTGACTGAATTTGAAAGAATTGTGGAAGTGTAGCATAAAGAACTTTATTCAGTGTTCAATTCATTTAAATGGACGTTCCATTTAAGTTTTGACTGAATTGAAAGACTTAAAATTGTTGTTCCCTTAACATCAGTCAATGGCACACCGTTCATTTTCAATGGATTACAGGGCTATTTATTTAAAATGGAAAACTACATTGAAACCGTTTTCTTATCATTTACTATAAATTTGTTATTACTGAACCAATTTAAAATATCAGATATTGTACTATTTACGGTTTCTTTATTGCAAAGAATACTGCAATACTATCCACAAACTGAACTGTTCTTCTGTTTCTAATCGCCGAAGTCATATCGTTTACGTATAGTAGGAATATAATAGGGCATAAAATCGATCCCTGCGGGACTTCACATCCAATTGGCAAAAGTGTGTACATAAGGTTCCATTATTCCAGTAATATATATTTACTATCCGAGATCGTTGTTTAAGGTACGAACATTACCAATCTAGAGCAATACCACGAATTCCATACGAAGGTATTTTTGAAAGTAAAATGTTGGCAAATGTATTGTAATATCTAAACTGAAGAAATAAATTATTAAAAAGGGATAACGAGGGATTAGAACCGAAAAGATCAGCAGCCATGACTTAATAAATAATAAAATCAAATAATTACCTCGTAATGCAATTGCAGTATTAACAACTCTCATTAAAGAATGATTAAGGTTAGAATATTTTCCAATGACCTGGAAAACTGCTATTATAACACCAGTATGAAAGACAATCAAAAATCCACAAGATCCTCATAGCTATAGGCTAAGTAGTATACCATCTACCTTTGCCAAAACCGTTAAAAAATTATAAAATGCCGTCTATTCAAATTTTTCACAGAAACCTATGCGCTACCCAATATGCAGTTCGTATTTCGTCCAAACCACTCCATAAGCCATCAATTATTAAGAAGAACTGAGTACATTGCTGAGGGATTTCACAACCGAATGTACACAGCTGTAATTTTTATTGACATTGCACATGCTTTTGATAAAGTGTAGCATCTTGGACTACTTTACAAATTTCAGACCTTAGGACCCCCCGATTATCTCCAAAGTATCATTATCAGCTTCCTGCAGAGAGGGATTTCAAAGTTAGTATAATAACAATAAATCAAGAGTGCACATCATCAAAGCCGGTGTGCCCTACGGCCACCCACTATTTCCTTTATTGTTTAAAACATACACACACCAGACATACACACTACTTTGCACTAAATTACTAAGAAATAGCACTTTACGTGGATGATACAATGCAAATTCAAATATTTCCAAAGCTCGCAATGATCTCCAGTCAGAATTAAACAAATTTGTGAAATGGATAATGGAATGGAGAATTGCCATAAACCCTACCAAATCACAGACTAAAATATTCTCATAAAGAAAAATGTATCAACCACAACAAATTCATTTTAATAATACCGCAATTCCATGGCTTCTCGATGAACCACCCGTAAATTATCTGGGTGTATTACTAGATCAAAAATTAATATGGAAAATAGACATTCAAGTAATTACGAACAAAACATACGCAAAAATTAAAAACGTTACCCCATAATTAATACCAAATCATCGCTTAGTCTGAAATGTTAGTCTAGAATAACTTACGCCTGTCAAATTTGGAACAAAACGGCAAATACATATCTGAAGAGACTAAAACTCAGTCATAACAAGTTCTTAAGAAAAACCGTACAAGACTTTTGTTTTATTCCAAATAAGCAAATACACAGAGAGCTAAACTTTCCTCTCATTAATGAATACATTCAACAGATGAGCAACAGATTTTTCATACTTCTTCCGTCTTGTACATGTGCACAAATATTTAATCTAGACAAAAATGCATCCATTCCAACCCACATTATCTCCCGATATCCTAAAAACTCTCTTTAACCACTGTAAAATAGAATCAATTCAATCCCTCATTAACCAATTCTGCTGCCAAAAACGCAAAAAAATAAATATAAAACTTAAAAAAATCTCATATGAATTACTGGCCAGCAGTCTTTGCTTATGAGGTTGCCGAGTGGTCCTTCTCAAATACTGTTAGCCGAAAGGCCAAGATTATGTGTAATAATAAATTGTATATGAAAACTCCTGAAAGGCATAGTATACCGAACATGCAGAAAAAAAATATAACATCTCTGTCAAAAATTAATCATTTAGAAAACTGTTTATTACAAAAATTGCTCATTTTACATGCTTAGTGGCAAATGTTTCATTACCTCGTTTTATTTATAACTTAATTTTAAGTTAGCATATACCTCTCTTTTAACGTTTTATATTTCACTTTTCCAATGTCACTTCCGAAATTCTAAGTACTCCCATCTCTTGTGCGTAGATGATATTTTAATTTTGGCTTAAATTCTCAATTAGAGAATTCATCTAGATACTCAGTCTAGGTTGAACCTACTAGTCAACTGAATAATTTTCACAGCTTGGTCACGGAAAACATGAATACTTTAAAAACAAGGGTGTTGAACAGATTACCTTGAAACATATACAATGTCCTGGACATGACATATTTAAGACAGTAAATCAAACTTATATAAGAGGATGCTTTCCGAAATATTAATCTTAACATCTGTGACAAAATATTTGACATGTAAGACATAAACTTAAATAATTACAAATAATCCGCTGAGAACCTATTTATAGTCAACATAGGTTTTGCATTTTGAGACTTTTAAACATAAGTTTGACTTTTAAAACTAATGTTAAAAATTGTTGTCGTAACAATGTATTTTCAGATAATAATGAGGATCGCGAATTTGAAATTAAAAAATCTATCATTAAATATATTCTTTTTTAATTTGTGAATAGAATCATAGTTTGTTATATGATTTTTAGAAGACTAAAACAACACATATTTTAGATATCTACCAATATTTTTTAAGGGGATTATCAATAAATTATACTCTAGAATGTAAAGCTCAGGCCTTTGCTCTCATTACCAATTGATTCCATTATTCATCAACATTTACTTTTTTGCATTTTTGCTCAATTAACGAGAGAGTTAGCAACCTCCCGAAGAGGTACAGTTAAAATCCAGATCATTTCCACCTAAAATGTGACAAGAACATATTCCCTGCATTTCATACCGCGTGGGGAGGTGAAAAGATTTTAGTTTCTCTTGGGACATCTTTGCAAACGGACTAAACTGATTTTTATAGCAAACATCACATCTGAGATGTAAAAAAGAGGTTATGCTCCAGTGTCATTTTTCTCGAGATTTCTCTCTCAACACCTGTTTTAATATGATTTTCAGAGAGGTATTTGAGAAAATCAGGTACATGAAAGGCAAGAATATGTAATTTAGTTGTTAGTACATGAATAATACTTAGGAATACATTATCTTTATGCCAATACCAAAAAAATACAAATATATTTAGAATATAATAAAAAAATTAATACATATTTAAAAACGAAGCGTTATACAGAACGAAATAAATGTTTGAAAACAGACTGTTAGGCTGCTTGTGAGGGGCCTGTGGAAATAAACCTCTTTACAGATTGCCCTAAATAACCCTCAGAAGAATACGAATGTTTTTCTGTTGTTTGGCTGCTGTCCATCGTGACGCTACTTGGAAAGGAATCGCATCGAAGGGCAACCATTGCTATCTTTGTTTCGTACAATCCTCTTCAACCTTAGTACAATATCAGATATTTCAAATTGGTTTCGTATTAAAAAATTAGTAGTAAATGAAAAGAAAACTGTTTCAATGCAGTTCTCTATTTCAAATAAACAGCTCGACACTTCACTGAAAATCAACGAGGTGCCATTGATTGATGGTAAGGTAACAACATTTTTAGGTCTTTCAATTCAGGCAAACCTTAAATGGAACGTCCATTTAAATGAATTGAACACTAACTAAAGTTCTTTATGCTATGTTTTCACAATTCTTTCAAATTCAGTCAGCCTCCACGCTGCTCGTTGAGTATATTTCTCGAATGTTCATTCCCGCCTGAGAGATGGCATAATGTTCTGGGGAAATCGTACATCTTAAAGCTCCCAGACGTTTAGATTACAAAAACGAATTGTACTAATAACAAGCAAATGCCACCCACGTGATTCTGTAAGCCTCTCTTTATTAATATAGGTATTTTACCATTACCTTGTCTCTTAATATATGAATCAGTGGTTTTTGTCTATAACTACAACACTCGACATAGTAATCACATTGATCAGGTAACAGTATCAACAGCTCGCTACAAAAAATTCACATATAATACATGTACATTATTTTACAACACCTTGACAGATGACATTAAACGTTTAAATTCAATACAAAAATTTAAGTCCCAAGTAAAATCTTTTCTACTGCACAACTGTTTCTATACAATTAGAGACTATACTGAGCATCCAAAAGCAAAGTAATATTAATTTTTAAAATGACATTTAATGTATTATAAATTATTTGGATTGTATAATTGTAAAGAACCTGTAACAAATATTGTGCTTCATCTTCTGGGTCAATGACTCCCATCTCGATTAGGTTTTCGTCGAGTTCCCCTGATTGTCGAGCAAATGCTGAGATGGCCCCTTGTTTTGCTTCTGGACATAAATGTAACTTCAAATTAACTTCTCCCCATAGCACGTCATACACAGTTTTTAACTGTTTTTGACGTAAATAAAATTTTTATTTTATATAATAAAATAAAACATCTACGAGAGAGATATTTTTTCGTTAATTTAATGATATAATACATTTTTTCAATATTTCTGAGCAATAACCCGACAATCTTCATTATTCGCATTAATTGTTTGGTTTGTCTTCAAGTTAATTTGCAAATGTATGTTGAAGAAAATTATTATCTGAAGCGTAAATAAAGAACACATAATTTTATTAATATTAAAGAGAAATTGAATAAGAAAGATGACTTCCACTGAATAACAATTTGACCTTCACAAAGACAATTATTGCTTTTTGTGAACAACAAGAAAAGAAAATTAGAGATTGGTTTTCATCTTTCATCAACTAACCTTTTCATGATGTCGCTTGAGTCAACCAAGACGCCATACGTATTTATTTGAAATATTCATTATAAAAGATGTTATCAATTTTGGGCGCGTCATCAGATAAGTTGATTAGTCCCGTAAATGTAGTGCATGATATCACTGGAGGTGGCTGTGATTTTCCCCCTGATAATCCCCTGAGATCCAATGCCGACCTTCGTGTCTGTTAGCAGGATTTTTCCTTAACGAGGTATCTCCCAAAAGCGAGGCACCGCCTCAACCGGGACAAGCTCTAATCTCTCGACCGGTGTCCTAGCATGTGTCGCGCTGTAGTGCATATCAGTGTGTAGGACAAGGAAGTAAAAGAAAATATAGGGCGGTCCCTTGCCCTATTAGAGTACTACTCCGGCATTCACCTGATAATGATCTTAGAAACAACGGAAAATTATCATGAGAGCAGCTGGCTTCTAGAATTCTCGTTCAGACCGCAAGTAAATTCGACTTATCTCTGTAGACAGTGACGCATTAAAAAAAGAAACCCATATATGGCAACAAGATTTCAATAGTTACAAAAAACCTTGCTACGAGAAACGGAAACATTGTTGCTTTATTCCTTTCTCTGGATGCGACAACAAATGTTGAGACAAACTTTAATAATTATATTATTTTCCGTCTACACTGTAAAACTCAAAAATTTAAATGTAAATTTTTTGTAAAATTCTCTTAAAAGCCTATGTCGAACAATATAAATAATGATTTCGTTTTATATGATTAAAATAATATTAATTAAATTCCAATGTTGTTAAGAGGGCTTGGCTTCCCAACTCATTATTTTACATTCATTTGAGCTTGTTTTAATTGTTAAAAAAAGTAAGTTATTTGATTACTTTTTAATAGTCAATTGAACATTGCAAATATATTACCCCTATTTAATGAATCTTTTTGAAAATAAGGCTTCAAGTGTCAGTAGTGGCAATTAAAAATCGTAGAATTGATTATTGCTGTATTCTCATATCTCTATTTAAATTGAGGCTAAAGCCTGTCATGTTCTGTAAATATTTGAACCAAATATTTTTATTTTTCAGGTTGATATTAGCTCGAGTGATGGAAGTTGGTTTATTCACGCAGATAATCATGGATATTGTGAATTTCAAATGCGTATTCTATGTCAAGATCATGATCATGTTTTGAAAGATACTCTAATACATTACGTTAATTTTGCAGGTGTCATGGACTTGTAATGTACTCTTCAGTCATATTTAACATTCATTAAATGTATATACAATAATGGTTCTATTTTTTAGTGTGTATCATTTTTTAACGGGAAAATTATTTTAAAATTCTAATTACGTAATAACTAATTGGTGTTATAATTTGTGAGGTGGTGGTCTTAGAATTAATAAGTAAGAATAATGGGGGAAAATATTTCACATTCCCTTGAGAAAAGTGTCAAAATCAAAAATGCTGGATAACAAACATTGTATGGATGTACGAAAAGCATTTATTTTTCAAACATTATGCTATGAATTTGGACTCTTTTTTTTTGTCATCTTCAAAATTATCAGAGAATTGCGGATTGATGTGTCAAGAGATGGGCAACGAAAAACTAGAATTGTAATTGTGTTGATCTTGATAATTTTCAGAAAAATTCCTCTTGAAATAAAACATCTCATCACTGGGCAGGATTTTCACGCACATTAAAATGCTAAACTTTGCATGCAAACATTCATTCATATGCAGGTTAATAAGACAATACATACCCAATAAAGTTATAGATGGTATATTTTTTCTCTTTTTCTTTGCCTTTTGTAACAGTGAACAATGAACATTTTTTATATTTTACTCAAATTCATCCTTTTGTCGGAAGAGCATGTTTTTAAACATTCTTTCTACATTACAAGTCACAATTGTAACAAACTTGAAAAATGTAATCTAAGCCAATTTGAGGTCTAATTCTGCATTTTCTTGTTTTGAACCACAAGTATTTTTGCATTTTGGCGAAGTTTCTAGTCGGGATTTGAATTTATCACTTTATATCATTTTTCTTGTCACACTCACATGTGCAAAAATACTAATTTCAAGATATTATATATATATATATATATTACTATATATATATATATATATATATTATATATATATACTATATATATATATATATAATTTTATAAAATTTTCTAATTTGGTTCAGCGAACCAAAATGTCTTGCACTCGTAATAACCTGTTACCTGGAGAATGTCCAAATTTAAAATCATTTTATAACAGGTTATTAATTTAGTAAGAAAACGTATTATTTGACTCATCCGATAAAATAAAAATCAATCAAAGAAATAAACTATGCATTTAAAAAAATTCCATTGAAATTGTTAGCCATAATTTTAAAAAATCTTGGCGTATTTATACATAAAAAATAATTAAATTTCTATTTATGGGCATCAGTAATAAAATTTTCTGTTTGTATGTATTTATGAAGAAATTTTAAAGTAGTTTTGAAGTAATTATTGGTGTTCCTAAGCACGTGCTTATTCTTCTTACATATTCAATCCACCCAATCGCATTAATGATTAAATGTATACATCTATGTTGCATTGTCATTTGTTTGCAATCATGTTTATGTCAATATATTTCATTGTATTGTGAATTATGTTATAGTTTACACATGTTACTAAATGAATATTTTAATGTAGAAGTCTAATATTCTATTTTTAGGTACATGATTCTGAGAGCGGCTGGGGACCTCCATTCAAACAAGACAGTGATGGTCAAGGGCGTTGCGTGCTATTTAAAAGAAAGCTGTTTTTGGAGAGCGGCAGAGGGCGGCGTTTTTCTAAGAAACGGCCATTAGAGGGAAACGCCCAGACAGGTTGGCTGAAAAGAGAAGCGGCTGGGAAATGGCCAACTTCAGAAGGGGCGACAGGGAAGGACTCTCTTCATTCAAAATAGTGTTAGGGATTGTTTAATAAATTATTGATGCCCATGGATTCTAATTTAAGTCTGTGAATGTATCTGTTTTCAATTTCTAAAAGTTTGAGGTCACTGTCTTTATTAAATGAGTGTTCTTGTTCTAAGAGATGGTTAGCAAACTGTTATTGTGTTGTTTTGTGTGTATGGTCTTGTACGTGTAAAGGATCATCCGGTCAGGCTAATATACAAATGTATTGTGTGAATGTAACTTTGTATTGCGTATTGCAATTGCCACCACTGTGAAAGTTTCGTTTTTTGTGTAGTGAGATTGCTTTCTTTTTGATAAGATTGTCAATCAAAGAAATATTGTAACCATTGTTGGTAGCTATTTGTTTTATGTTATGGATTTCTTTTCTGATGTTTTGCGGGTAGAGAGAAATCGAAAATAATTGTGCGGGTGAGAGGGTGGATGTTTTGATAAGTTATGAATGGCTTTGTTGGTTTTCTGTATATGTCGGTCATTCAGTAAAGTGAAGGACAAGTCTAAAAAGTTAAGGGTTTTCTTAAACGTCCGTTCGTCTGTCCATTTGTTTGTCTGTATGTCTGTCCGGCCGTCTGTGAACACTACTAGCGTCTAAGCCATACGTAGTATTTTTCCAAATTGAAGAAAATGCTGTCCGAAGCTCGAATCGAATCTTTGAGATTTTGAAAAGCATTCTTTAAAATTTGGGGGTATTTTATATGTAGCCCCTGGAACATTATTCAACATTTTCTCAAAAACAGCTCCAATTTTTTAAACAAATTTCTTGTAAAAATGTAGTAAAATACACTTATAAATACGGCAGATGTCTGTCTTTCATAGTTAACTCCAAATTTTTAAAAATTAAGGAAGTTGAAATTTTTTCGGCGTCTTCCTACAAACTACAAAATTAAAGAGAGATTTTTCTTCAAATGACTTTTGTTGTACATAATTAGTTCTTTCTTTAAGATCATGTACATTTTTAAAAACTTTTAGTAGTTTTCGTGCAACATTGTGTGAAATTTGTGAAATTTTGAAAATATCAAAAACGAGATTTTCTCAAAAACGGCTCCAACTTTTTTCTTTAAACTTTTGATAGGGCTGGTGATAAATATACTTTATTAGATGACATACACGCCATTTTGCTTTATTCCTTTGTTTTTGCAAAAATTACAAAAATGCAATTTTTTGACAAGCCCTCTCACGTCGTTAATATTTTCATGAGCGGCGATAAGTTCACATTATTGCGTTTGCGAGTACATTTTTGTGGCGAATTGCACATACTTTAAGAGAAGTTTCATTTTTGTTTATTATTTATTCAGTTATTTCATATTATTTTTGCGATGAATGAGTAACGAAGGTTTGCACTAATGCCTGTATTGAATTTTGCGTGAAAATTCTGTTGTAAATATTTTTCTATGTCATTTTATATTTTCTTTTATAGTGTACGGTTAATTTTGTGAGCTATTGTATTTAATGCACCATTGTGCACCGAAATACTTCCAGATCTTTCCAAAAATGCTAAGGTCATAACGCTTTCATAAATGGCAACAAAAACTGTATTCAAAATTATAATAATTTCAATTTTTCGGGATCAGTGCTTCAAATATGTCAGAACGCGTTTTTACGTGCGAATGGAAACCCTCTCAATTAATACGTTGCGTAAGTACGGAAGCGTCTTCAATTCTCAAAATGGACCGCGAAAATCAATTTGAGGACTGGAATTTTCTAAAATGTTAAATTCCAAAAGATTGCGTTTTAGATAGAAATAATATTTGTATTTATTACGTTTGCTAATAAATATTTATGCAAGGAACTATATCAAACAAAATTATACTCATCTGGCTATTTACCATATTAAGCATACATATAAATATTATTGAGCTAAACTGCATTGAAACAAATATTTAAACCTTAATTTAGTAAAAGTGGTAAACTCACATATGGATTTACTATGAAAGATGTTATGTTAGAGGCATTTCGAAAACATTTTCGAAACAATAAAGGAACGAATAACTGAAAGTGGGGTAAAGCTTAAACAGTATAAAACTTTTCACTGCTGTTTCTGACGGATTTGATGCAGAAGAACTTCGCTTCTTTAGAAAATTAGTCCAACATTGGCGGCAGATGTTTCTTCTTTCCAGCAGTGACATCGTCTTTCCCTTTTCAAAATATGAATTTTAAAGAAATCCATAAACAAGATGTGAATGATTTCGCGTCAATATTATTAATAACGTAAGAGCAGGCGAGCTGAAGTGAGCAGGTGTTCCCCGAGAATTACCTGAAGCCGAAGGTCGCGGCCGAGGACCGAGATCCCCTCTCCGTGGAGTGGGCGCAGCGTAGCAGCCGCTGGCGCGGTCTCTTTCGGGCGCCGCGGCAATAGTTTCGCGAGGAAGCTAAATTAATGATATGGGCGTTGTCAGCACTAGGGCCAGACAGTAAATCAATTATTAGTGCGGAAATGCTGGCAAGAGAGAAGACAGCCCGCAGGGAAGGCCAGGAAATCAGCAGCCGCAGAGAGCAGCGAAGCGCAGGAGTGGTTGAGGCAAAGCGCCGCTGCGCGGCGGGCCGGTGGCAGGGCGGGCCCGGGATACCTGCAGGGCGGCGACCGGGGCGCGGGCCGGGGCGGGCGGGCGAGGGCGGCGGCCGGGGGCGGGGCCGGGTGGCGGGGCGGGCCGAGGGCGGGGCGCGTGCGGGGCGGGGCGGGGCGGGAGTCGGGGCCGCGGGGCGGAGGCCGGAGGCGGGGCGCGGGGCGGGCCGGGGGCGGGGGCGGGGCGGGGCGGGGCCGGAGGCGGGGCCGCGGGGCGGGGCCGGGGGTGGGCGGCGGACGGGCGGGCCGGGGCGGGGCCGGGGGCGGGCCGGGGGCGGGGGGCCGGGGAAGAGGCAGGGGGCGGCGGGGCCGGCGGGGGCGGCCGGGGCGGCGCGGCGGCCTGGGAGCGGGCCAGGGTGGGCCGTGGGCGAGGCAGGGCGGCGAGGCCGGGGCGGGGCCGGGGCGGGCGGCGGGGGCGGCGTGGAGCGGCGGCCGGGGTGGCGGCCGGCGGGCCGAGCAGGGGCGGGGCCGGGGGCGGGGACGGAGGGCGGGGCCGGGGCGGGCCGGAGGTGGGGCCGGAGGGCGGGGGCCTGGCGGCGGGCGGCGGGCGGGGCGGGAGCGAGCCGGGGGCGGGGCCGGTGGCGAGGCAGGGGCGGTGGCCGGGGTGGCGGGGCCAGAGGGGCCGGGGGCGGGCCGGAGCGGCGGCCGGGGGCGGGCCGGGGCGGGCCGGGGGCGGGGCGCGGGGCGGGGACGGGGGCGGGCGGCCGGGGCGCGACCTGGGAGGGAGCCGGTGCGGGGTTGTGGCGCGGGGAGACGTGGCAAGACCTGCGGGAGTGGCGGGGGCGGGGCGGGGCGTGGCGCGCGGACGCGGGTGGGCGACGGGGCACTCACGCCCCTAATCTATCGTGGCGTGGAGGGAGGGGGGGGTGACCGTGTCCTGGGCAGGGGCCCTCAGGGGCGCGGCCGATTAGGCGGAGGGGCAAGGGAGCGCAACGTCCGCAAGCACGTCTCCTATTACGAAGTAGAATTGCTTAATGACGTCACACTTTAAAGATACGATATTTATTGAACGCAGTTCGTCACGATGTATACCAGTCATTTTCAAACTATCTCCTGATTTCCTCAGGTAACTATAATAATACATTGAAGGGCTTGATGAATTCTACGGTATTCTGGGGGACTAGGCGAGACCCACACACGAGACCCACACACTCGCTCCCTCTTTGAAAATAGTTTGGATTTGTGACATTGACACTTTGCGTCAAATGATGTTGTAAAATATTCTAATATATAAGAAAATATGTAACAAAAGGTGTTCTACATGGATGAGGCACAGCACAAATTAAGATCATCATTCTTTAGTACAAAACGTGACCTACTTGAAGTTAAGCAACACTCAATTTTTTTCTCTTTTTTTTCTTTTTATTGCGTCTGAATTGACGAAACGAGTATCCAAGCCTCATTGGTGGCATTGAGCGCTTTGTGCCTGGAGTGATTCTTCATTAACCAGTGGACTTTCAGGAGTAATCCTCCATTTACAGTTTGTCATACGACTATGTCACGTCTCGTCGCAGTCAGTGTCAAAGAAGACCGCCAGGTAGCATATCCGCGTACGCGCCACCTACATCACTGCCCAGCGGCCAGAATTAGGATTGGGAAGATTTTGGACACTTCACAGGGGGTTGGACTACCCTTGTGAAGCAGCCAAACTCGTTTTGTTAGAACAAATTTCACATGAGATTGTCCGGGAATAGAACCCGGACATCCTTGATCAGGTCCTTATGGTCTGGACATTAAAGATTTTAGTACTTAAGAAACGTATTGCAAATAAGCCCACCGAGAAAGTAACATTTATTCTTACGTAATTCTCAATTATTATTATATAACTACCTGTGAGAGTACTGGAAGTAAAAGGCTTTGCATTGCAACATTCACTTAATGCCTATAATCAATTGTTCAATGTTATTTCAAATAAGATCTACCTCTTTCGTTTTGCCTTCTGTAATGAAAGAAGTTTTTCTCAATAGATATAATTTACAATTATTTGTCTGTCAAATCATTTTGTGCAGTTTTTAAGAAACAATTACTTAAAGAAAATAAACTCTGCCTCTTTTTGAAGAAAAAAAATTTCAAAAAATACTCATATTTTCGTAAAATAAAACATATTATTTAAAGCTTCATTTTTGATAAACACATTTTTTCAAAATATTTACCTTACAATTGTAATTGTATGATAAGCTGAAAAAAATAAATTTTAGCAATTTTCGAAAATCAGAATTTTCAATTAACGTGAGATCTCCAACATTATCTTTAGCATTATATACTTTATTGGAGATTTGCACCATTCTCTTAATCATTACATTACTATATCGGAGGTCAAAATTTAAACAAAATTGTTGGCGCCGACTTTCACAATCAGTAAAACTTTATACAGAAAACTTTAACAGAGAATAAAATAATGTTTGCAAATTATTTTAGATACCCAGCCAGAGGACCGGTTTCTTCCATACTTTCCGTTAGAAAATAAATTGGTAATTAAACATTGCTTCCTTTGCCCCAAAAGTCGAAGAGGTGGAGCGTATGTATCCCTCACGACAATAAACGACCGCCTCAAAGGGCTATTAGCGAATGTAAGTTAAAAATTATATTTAGATGTTCTGCATCGGTTCAAAATGTTTAAATTTTGGTATCAAATAGTTCTTAATTAGAACACGATTTTGGTGTATATAGATTTTTGTCTCATGAGTTTTTCTTGTGTGGATAAGCTAACTTAACGTTAAGTTAGCGTACCCACCTTTAGTGTTGTCTATTTTGATGTTGTGCATCGGTAGAAAATTTTTAAATTTGGGTATAAATTAGTTCAAAATTAAAACAAAATTCTGGGATACTGTTTTTCAATTTTGTGATAAGTGGGTATGCTCACTTTACGGTCATGCCTTCAGAGATTAGTGATCCCAAGGTCAAATTCTAAGCTCACAGCTAAAGTTCCTCTCCTTTATGCGACTGCCATGACTAAATCGCAAAACACAGGGCAGAGAACTTAAAACAGAATTTCAGATACATTAATCCATCAAGAATACTTGCGTCTCTCTGCCAACTGCATTACATTCACAGGAATTATGTTTTACAAAGTTTTTCCCTTGCAAGGGATGCAAAACAATTCCATTTCCGCGTTGGACAGGTTCCGTTTTATGCTGAGTAAAATGCCATTTATTTTAGGAGAAATTTTCCGGTAAAGGTAGTTTTCTGGCTTGGACAGATTCCTGTTTAGACAAATTTTTCTGTACCTTTTGTCAACAAATTATTGAAAACTTCTCTTCACCATTGGACGTTAATACTAAAAATCTGGATTATTTGAAGCAAAAACGTTGTATATTGCATAGAAAAACAGGAGATATCTATGTGTTATAGGGAATAGGAGAATATAATTTAATTATTTTAATTAAATACATTGTAAAGCAAATTCAAACTGGAGTTACAATAGAGTCACTGATTTCAGTATTAAAACAGAAACTCCAAAACGTATTTTTCAGAGAAAATAAAAAATGACTCAAATATATTTTTGACATATCTCTCACGTCTTTAATATGTACATTACCGGCACTAATTCTATTATTCATACCAGTGCTTGAAATGACGATATAAATTTTTCTGTGGAAATGAGCTCAAAATTGCGCATTTTCAGAAACGATCATACGACATTTGCCAACAACAGGACCAAACGTTTAAATGAATATTTGCATAAAATTTGCATATGTTTATCTCCTCTATAGCGGACCGGTACATTCAGAAAATGTGGAAAAATGGTTTAGCATTGATAGGTAACATCAGATAATAGGGTGGGAGAAAACCTAAAAGCTAGACTGGACTAAAGACATTTGAAAAGTAACCAGTACGATGTCTGTGGAACGCCGTAGCACCAGTGGTTACTTTCTCGCCGTTAATTCGGGAGAAAAGAAAGTACTGTTATTATGCGCCCGAAAACGGTGAATTTTCGACAGAAAAACTCATCTTGCATGACTTTGGTAGCGAAAAAGTGGATAAATATTGTTCCTATATGCACTAAATTACGTCTTCTAACAATTTATATTGTCAGAATCTACGATTTGTGAGTTCTTGATACCAAAAAGTGATTAACGGCAAAATATGTCTGTCCGTCAGTGATCAAAGCTAGCGCCTGATCTCTTTAGCCAATTTCTACAAAATCGGTATACCACAGTCGATTTAAAGGAGCTCGAGGTCTTGTCCGAAACAGAAATTTTGATATTGAGAGAACTTTACATGAAGCCCCAACAAAATTCTAAAGATTTATCAAAAATTATTCCAATTTCCTGGATTTAACTTTGTCGCCTGGAACATAAAAGATACATAGGGCCGGTTTCACCAAACAAAGAGTAAGAGTTAACTCTGAAGTAAATCATGTTTACTCGAGAGTAACTTCTTGGAGCGTTTTACCAACACTTTACTCGAGTGTAAATTCGGGAGATAATGGATTGGTTTAATTATGACGATCGAGATTTAGTCAAGAGGTTATGTTTGACCAAATCAGCTGTTAACTTCATCAGTTACATTGTAAACTGTAGAGAACTTGTAAATTTCTTTTTCACCCATGTGAATACGAAATAAAGGTAGTACGTACTGTATACGATAACAAAAGGAAAAATAATAACTACAGGGTCTACAAGTACTAAGAAATATTTATTTATTTAGTAAACACTGTATGTGACATATGGGGGAGATCATTTGCGCACGTTTTCTTGAGTTCCTGAATCCCTTTCCTACATTTTAACGAAAGTAGTAATAATTGTAATAATTTAAATAATAATAGTAATAACAATCATAAAATTTAGAAAAACGCGAGATCACCAACATTTTAAAAACTAAACATTTTCGTTCCCGATTTATAGAAAATTTATTTGTACGGCCATCGGTAAACGAAATGCAAATTTGATTTTTCTTCATTGTTAACAAAATAGTAACTCATATCCAGAGAAGAAGAATGAATATTTATTCAGAAATAAATATACAAAAACTAATAAATAAACTATGCTAACTCAAATCACCATAATACTACCCAAGATTATAATGCTAAGTCACCGCCAAGAACACGGAAACTGAAATGAATGATGGAATATAAGAAATTCGCTTTGGTCCGCATTGGTTCCCAGCGTTACTCTCGCTCACAGGCTCCTGAATCGCTATCATATATTGCGCGTTCATCTGATTCGTGGAGTAAATCGGAGAGTATGTACTCTAGAGTAAAATAACCCTGCACAAGCGTGTTGAAATGCTTATATTTTTCTCAAGAGTAACTATCGCAGAGGAATGCTTACTCTCGGGTAACTACTTTCAACTTTACTCGGCTGTTGGTGAAACCGACCCTTCGTCTCATTTTCGTTGAATTCTCTGATTTTTCGAAAATTGCAAATTTTTTTATTAACTTCTGCTTTATTCACAATTAGTTATACATAACTTTCGGTGAATGTTAGAACAGTTATAAAAGAATTATCTGAGCTACCTTCCATTGAGAAGATAATGTACAATTCTTAATACTGCGTTGAATATGAAGTTATTAGTATTTTTGCCTCTTGGGTAATTTCTTTCAACACTTCGCCGGTTATTAAGTCATTTCTGGGGGCTTTGTGGGGCGGTAAGTTTTGTATAGCTCTTTCTATTCATAAGTGTGAATGCTTGAATGAGCAGCGACATTGCAAAGGGAGTTTTCAAGATATGCTCGTAATCTCACGTTCCGCTTCTGGTTCAGTTGATGGATAAGGCTGCGAATACGTGTGTGCAAGGTGTTGTACAAATGCTGCTGCCTTCTCCGCGTACTTCTTGCCCAGGAACCATTTCTTCTTTGCGTATAGGGGGGAATTGGTTGAGTTGGTCTTTTAAATCTTCTAGTTGCCTTCCACAATGAATAATCTGATTCTTAAAAAGGGGATAGATTCCTAAGATATTTATTCATTTCGTTATTCTTCCAATGTTGAAGTGCGCAATTTTTAAATCTGTAGTCTCTGTTCCGTTTTCTTTTATCTAGTGGATGTCTTGTTTCTTGGTAGCGTTCTTTTTAGTTTCCTTTGATGCAAACTTTTTCCTTGATGTGCTTTGGAAAGTATACTTTGTTATTTTTATTGTTGAAATTGGAGTGAATGCCAATGCTGCGTCTTGTATACATCTCGTTAAATTTCCACTGCATCATCTACTTCATCTTTATTCTTCAGCGGAAGCTGAACCATTAAATTATCTTCTATTTACAGCTGGAATTCATCCCAGTCAAGTTTTGGTGGTTAGGTTCAATTGTTCCTCTTGAAGTGATCGTATGAGTACTAATTTTAAGATAATAGGAGTTGGTCCGAGCTGAGATCAAGCGATGCTTCAGTTTTATAAAATTGGAAGAAATGCCCTTCACAATAAAGAAATCAATAAGATCTGGAATTTTGCAGATATCAGTGGCCAGTAAAGTAGGTTGCCCTGTTTGAGTGGTACGATACGTTCTATGGAGATAATAGCTTTGTTTAACTCCTCACCTCTAGTTGTGTTTAACCTGGAACCCAAGTTCGATTTTTTGCATTATAATCTCCACCGACGATGAATCTTGTTTCCAAGTGATTCAAAAAAGTTCTTGAACTCGTTCACTTTTATTTATGTTTAAGTGGACAATAGACGGCTTAAATGCTTAAGGGTCCATGCAAGTCACTGATCTGGATTGTCGTTGCTTGTAAATGTTCTTCACAATATTCTCTATTTTCATGGTTCCTAATAGAATTTCTTATTATGATGGCGGTGCTCCATGGGCATTTCCACTCGGATGATTTGTGAATACGTAGTAAAGTTCGGAAATTTAATATGGCTCTTAGTCGTCAAGTGCGTTTCGGACACTAATAATATATCTATTTCATTATTAATGAGAAAAAGTTCGACTTCTCGTCTCTCGATTCGAGACCGTTTGCATTCCAGGCTGTGCTGATTAACTGCTTCGTCATTTTTGATAGAAGTTTGGACATGAGATTTATTAGCGTGCTTATTTGTTCCACTTGCTTACTAAGGAGATTTTCAAATTTGCGAAACGATTCTTGTACAATTTTTTCAAGTTTACTTTCCGCAGGCGCTGTTTGTTAGAAAGAGTTCGCGCGTAAGATTGTTGATTACTGGTAGAGGTTGCACTGTGTTTTCTTGAGGGAAATGTTTGCGGAAAGTCTTTTTCTGATGGAACGACATTTGGATTTTTGATTGCCAATATTTTTTGTGGTTCAGGGAATCTCTTCTTTTAAGAGTTTGATATATGATACATCCTTTATATGTGGGACGGTGTCTTCTCTCGCAATCGTCGCACATTGGCATGCTATCTTTTGCTTTATTCACAATCTTCAATGCCGTGTCCTTCTCCGCACCGCATGCACGGTTTTTTTTTCGTGCCAATAACTTTTAGTGTGACCATAGGTCAAAGCAGTTTTTTACATTGTACTATTTCCTTCTTCTTCGCGAACAGGTTCGAACGAAACTATACAGTTGTTAAGACGATTTATTTCAATAAATACTTTTATGTGTTGGTTGTTCTTAGGTCAACAAAAAATATGGATAATGGTTGCCTTAGGTAACTCGATGTTTAGCATTATAAATTTGACGAACTTTGTGACCAAGATTTCTATTTTCTTCTTGTAGCATTGCAACATCTGTTGACGGATATGAATATATTTCAATACTACTCTGAATGCTCGATCTTCTTTTCATCTGATATGTATGAAACATAATATTCTTGTTTTTCAAGTTGCTTGACGACGGTGCGAAATGCATCGGATGTTGCCGGGCATTATTTTACATTGCTGATTATTAAGCAAATGTAAGTGTAATCTTTTGTTCTAAGAACTTCTTGAATTATGTTCTTCATTCCACTTATATCTCCTACTCCTGGAATGAATATAGGCGGAGGTTTATGTTGCGTTATTAGATCTGTTTGGTTGTGATGTTACTTCAACATTTTCTTGTCTACTTAACAGTTCAAATATGTTCGCAGTCACGACATTGAAGAAGAATTATCTTCCCTCGTGCGACTCGTCTGTCCTGATCATCAATAATTTTACGTTTTGTATTTTCTATGCGTAACTCTTTGCCAAGAGTTGTTCTTATCTTTAGAATTAGTGACACCACTTGCCAGTATTTAATTGAGATTCACTTGTATTATTTGAAAGAGTTTGACTTACAGGTGTTGATTGCTCCATTGGCTGGCATCGTTGTAAATGCTGGTTTTGCGATATTCTTGTTCAAAGTAGTTGTATTTGCTGATGCTGACGTTTTATATGTTTGCTGTTCGATTAACTGTTGCTGGAACATTATTTGTTGATTTGCGGAAGCTTCATTATATTATCCATGTTGGCGACGGTCACTATGGCTTCGGCAACGCACTGCCGAGGCCATCACTTAATAATTCGTTTATCACTTATTTTTCTTTAGTAACACCACTATTTGACTGAAAATTATCTTCAATTTATTCTGACACTAGAATATATTTTTCGATAACTAAGCTATAAAAACTGTTTTAGCACTGTTTACGTTTCGGCACTCGCGGGATGGAAAACAGAAACACGTCCGTTCACCTCGGAGTCACAAAGAGAACTACGAAAATTGCAAATGGCCTAAGTGCTCTAGGATATTTAAAGGTTTAAAGGAAAATTAACTAATGATATTGTGAGGTTATTAATTAGTAAGTTAGGCTCACTAAACAGTACATTTTAATTATTATTATTATATTATTATTATTATTATTATTATTATATTATTATTATTATTATTATTATTAATGAATCGCTTTATTAAATAGACAATATAATCATATTCAATGTATTTGTATTGAGGTGTGATATCGCGTTTTGAAGTGGAGTGCAGAAAAGGTAAAACGTCGTTAACGTAACAAACGTTTATAGTTTTAAAATCTGTATAAGATAGTCATAAAATGTAAAGTTAATGCTATCATTGTTATTTTTACTTTTATTTGTGTTATTGTTCATTTACTATTATTAATTGAAAAATAATCAAGAGTTGCGTTGCATTAATATTCTTAACTGTAATGTTTGGTAAATGGCAGGTCTTTGTATATATATATATATATATATTATATATATATATATATATATATATATATAGTATATATATATA
>BOPP01000242.1:461664-472733 GCA_017312745.1 Gryllus bimaculatus
TAGAACATATGTACATACACAAAAACACAGGTTTATTATCGGACAAGTGATGTTTGCCCAGTGGGCAAACTCAAACTGAATCTGTACACGAGTTCTTAAAGGGAGTATGTCTTGTCAGTCGTCTTCTGTGTCCTCGATGTTGTCCAGTAAGGTTAGCGCCAGGTAGTTTGGATGGTTTTCAAGCCTCTGCTGGTATCTGAAGCTGGAACTGGTGATTATTTCTTTAACAGTTTTTTACTTGCAAGTCATTAATGAAGAAATTAGCATTGGAAATATACAAAGGAGCATTAGCAGCAGCGCGCAATAGCTTTGACTGAAAACCTTTGTAATATTTTTTAGGATTTGAGGTTGCTTGCAGTACCCCATAGTTGAATGCCGTAGGTCAAATTGGCATAACTGTACTTGTACAACAATATATTTTGTTTTTGAGTGACAAAGCCGTATTTGCGTCCTAGTAGCCATACATCTTTTTTTGAACTTGAGGTCTAGTTTCTTTTCTTTTAGCTGTTATGTGTTTTTTTCCACGTTAAACGTCTATCTAGATGCATACCTAGATATTTTACCGTTTCTGCCCTGGTATATTAGTTTATCATTCATTTTGAATTGAGGGCATTGTTATTCTTTCTATTGGTGAAGTCACGTGGGTAAGACTTTGCTTTCATTTCACTCGGACTTCTCCATCTTTTAAAATCATTAGATAATTTTGTTAGTGTTCCTGGAGCACTTTCAGACGCCTTTTCTCCTGATCTTCATGACTCGTTATTACCCGCTGTGTCGTCCGCGTATGTTGCTGTTGTGCGGTTTTTAGATGATGGAAGATTGCTTGTGTAAAGAAGAAAGAGGGACAGGTCCCCAGAACGCTTACTTGTGGCACACCAGACTGTGCGGGTGTAAATTTTGGAGTAAGCTTCTTGTTGTTTTACGTGGAAAACCTTTCAGGGATATGACTTTTAAAATATGTTAGAATTCTGATGGTAAAGATCTTTTAAATTTTAATATAAGGCCAGTGTGGCCACACTTTATTCGAACGCTTGAGCGACAATCTAGAACGCGGCTGAACAGTATTTGCTTTCTTCAGACCTTTATTAAACTTCGTTACTATTCTTGCACTTGTTCGATTGTAGAGTGAAATTGTCCTGAATCCAAACTGGTTAGTTGGGTATAAGATTATTTTGATTTTATGTGGACGTTTAGACGTTGTAAAAGCAGCTTCTCTAGTGCCCTTCGAGATTGTTGGTAGTAAAACTGATAGGTCTGTACGGATAGACGTCATGAGTTGCTTTACCGGGTTTTGTATAAGAATTATCTGAGCTACCTTCCATTGAGAAGATAATGTACAATTCTTAATACTGCGTTGAATATGAAGTTATTAGTATTTTTGCCTTCTTGGGTAATTTCTCAACACTTCGCCGGTTATTAAGTCATTGTCCTGGGGCTTTGTGGGGCGGTAAGTTTTGTATAGCTTTTTCTATTCATAAGTGTGAATGCTTGAATGAGCAGAGCGACATTGCAAAGGGAGTTTTCAAGATATGCTCGTATCTCACGTTCCGCTTCTGGTTCAGTTGATGGATAAGGCTGCGAATACGTTTGCAAGGTGTTGTACAAATGCTGCTGCCTTCTCCGCGTACTTCTTGCCCAGGAACCATCTTTTCTTTGCGTATAGGGGAATTGGTTGAGTTGGTCTTTTAAATCTTCTAGTTGCCTTCCACAATGAATAATCTGATCTTTAAAGGGGGATAGATTCCTAAGATATTTATTCATTTCGTTATTCTTCAAAGTTTGAAGTGCAAATTTTAAATCTGGAGTCTCTGTTCAGTTTTCTTTTATCTAGTGGATGTTCTTGTTTCTTGGTAGCGTTCTTTTTAGTTTCCTTTGATGCAAACTTTTTCCTTGATGTGCTTTGGAAAGTATACTTTGTTATTTTTATTGTTGAAATTGGAGTGAATGCCAATGCTGCGTCTTGTATACATCTCGTTAAATGTTCCACTGCATCATCTACTTCATCTTTATTCTTCAGCGGAAGCTGAACCATTAAATTATCTTATCTATATACAGCTGGAATTCATCCCAGTCAAGTTTTGAGTGGTTAGGTTCAATTGTCTCTCTTTGAAGTGATCGTATGAGTACTAATTTTAAGATAATAGGAGTTGGTCCGAGCTGAGATTAAGCGATGCTTCAGTTTATAAAATTGGAAAAAATGCCCTTCACAATAAAGAAATCAATAAGATCTGGAATTTTGCAGATTTTCAGTGGCCAGTAAAGTAGGTTGCCCTGTTTGAGTGGTACGATACGTTCATGGAGATAATAGCTTTGTTTAACTCCTCACCTCTAGTTGTGTTTAACCTGGAACCCAAGTTCGATTTTTCGCATTATAATCTCCACCGACGATGAATCTTGTTTCCAAGTGATTCAAAAAAGTTCTTGAACTCGTTCACTTTTATTTATGTTTAAGTGGACAATAGACGGCTGAAATGCTTAAGGTCCATGCAAGTCACTGATCTGGATTGTCGTTGCTTGTAAATGTTCTTCACAATATTTTCTCATTTTCATGGTTCCTAATAGAATTTCTTATTATGATGGCGGTGCTCCATGGGCATTTCCACTCGGAATGATTTGTGAATACGTAGTAAAGTTCGGGAAATTTAATATGGCTCTTAGTCGTCAAGTGCGTTTCGGACACTAATAATATATCTATTTCATTTATTAATGAGAAAAAGTTCGACTTCTCGTCTTTCTCGATTCGAGACCGTTTGCATTCCAGGCTGTGCTGATTAACTGCTTCGTCATTTTTATAGAAGTTTGGACATGAGATTTATTAGCGTGCTTATTTGTTCCACTTGCTTACTAAGGAGATTTTCAAATTTGCGAAACGATTCTTGTACAATTTTTTCAAGTTTACTTTCCGCAGGCGCTGTTTGTTAGAAAGAGTTCGCGCGTAAGATTGTTGATACTGGTAGAGGTTGCACTGTGTTTTCTTGAGGAAAATGTTTGCGGAAAGTCTTTTTCTGATGGAACGACATTTGATTTTTGATTGCAATATTTTTTGTGGTTCAGGGAATCTCTTCTTTAAGAGTTTGATAATGATACATCCTTTATATGTTGGACGGTGTCTTCTCTCGCAATCGTCGCACATTGGCATGCTATCTTTTGCTTTATCACAATCTCAATGCCGTGTCCTTCTCCGCACCGCATGCAGCGGTTTTTTTTTCGTGCCAATAACTTTTAGTGTGACCATAGGTCAAAGCAGTTTTTTACATTGTACTATTTCCTTCTTCTCGCGAACAGGTTCGAACGAAACTATCAGTTGTTAAGACGATTTATTTTCATAAATACTTTTATTGTGTTGGCTTGTTCTAGGTCAACAAAAAATATGGATAATGGGCCTTAGTAACTCGATGTTTAGCATTATAAATTTGACGAACTTTGTGACCAAGATTTTCTACTTTCTTCTTGTAGCATTGCAACATCTGTGACGGATGAATATATTTCAATACTACTCTGAATGCTCGATCTTCTTTTCATCTGATATGTATGAAACAAATATTCTTGTTTTTCAAGTGCTTGACGACGGTGCGAAATCATCGGATGTTGCCGGGCATTATTTTACATTGCTGATTATTAAGCAATTTGTAAGTGTAATCTTGTTTATAGAACTTCTTGAATTATGTTCCTTCATTCCAGTTATATCTCCTACTCCTGGAATGAATATAGGCGGAGGTTTATGTTGCGTTATTAGATCTGTTTGGTTGTGATGTTACTTCAACATTTTCTTGTCTACTTAACAGTTCAAATATGTTCGCAGTCACGACATTGAAAGAAGAATATCTTCCCTCGTGCGGACTCGTCTGTGTCCTTTGTCATCAATAATTTTACGTTTTGTATTTTCTATGCGTAACTCTTTGCCAAGAGTTGTTCTTATCTTTAGAATTAGTGACACCACTTGCAGTATTTAATTGAGATTCACTTGTATTATTTGAAAGAGTTTGACTTACAGGTGTTGATTGCTCCATTGGCTGGCATCGTTGTAAATGCTGTTTTGCGATAATTCTTGTTCAATAGTTGTATTTGCTGATGCTGACGTTGTATATGTTTGCTGTTCGATTAACTGTTGCTGGAACATTATTTGTTGATTTGCGGAAGCTTCATTATATTGATCCATGTTGGCGACGGTCACTATGGCTTCGGCAACGCACTGCCGAGGCCATCACTTAATAATTCGTTATCACTTATTTTTCTTTAGTAACACCACTATTTGACTGAAAATTACTTTCAATTTATTCGACACTAGAATATATTTTTCGATAACTAAGCTATAAAAACTGTTTTAGCACTGTTTACGTTTCGGCACTCGCGGGATGGAAAACAGAAACACGTCCGTTCACCTCGGAGTCACAAAGAGAACTACGAAAATTGCAAATGGCCTAAGTGCTCTAGGTATTTAAAGGTTTAAAGGAAAATTAACTAATGATATTGTGAGGTTATTAATTAGTAAGTTAGGCCTCACTAAACATTCATTTTATTATTATTATTATTATTATTATTATTATTATTATTATTATTATGAATCGCTTTATTTTTAAAATAGACAATATAATCATATTCAATGTATTTGTATTGAGGTGTGATATCGCGTTTTGAAGTGGAGTGCAGCAGAAAAGGTAAAACGTCGTTACCGTAACAAACGTTATTAGTTTAAAAAATCTGTATAAGATAGTCATAAAATGTAAAGTTAATGCTATCATTGTTATTTTTACTTTTATTGTGTTATTGTTCATTTACTATTATTAATTGAAAATAATTCAAAGTTGCGTGTCATTAATATTCTTAACTGTAATGTTTGGTAAATGGCAGTTCTTTGTATATATATATATATATATATATATATATATATATATATATATATATATATAGTATATATATATATATATATATATATATTTTGAGAACCGCAGGGGAGCCCAGGTGTTTAATTCTGTAAATTTGTTTATCGAATTATTGCAGGAACATACAGATTTCCGTAACACGAGAGCAGAAACCTTCTTTCACTTGTTTCTTGTTTTCTCATTCTGCAATTTTCTAGGAGCTGGCTGGAGACCAGGATACCTTACTCGATGATTTCATCCCATGAAGAGTTTCTGAATCTCAATCTTCCACTCAAATGCAGGTTCATTCTTCTGTATTGGATGCGACTCAGTCTTTACCGTGAACAACAGCTCACTTCTCCTAACCAAGAATCCATACAAACGGCAGCTGCTGAACGTGTCATCATGCGGCGAAATGCAGACCAAACCAGGAGACCAAACGTTCGTCATGCAGAAGCACAGGAAGGTTTATGTTCTTTATCATTGCGTACGGTCGTCTGTAAAAAAAGAAAAAAAAAAAAAAAAAACACAAAAAAAAAGATAAAAAAACAAAAAGAATCAAAATAACAAAAGGTACTCTATAAAAGCCTTCTTGATTGTAAGAGAACAGAATTTTCTTATCTTGCGTAAACGCGGATCCATATTACTTTCTTATTCTTGCCCCTTAAGGGCTACTACTCATTGTTTTAATCTCTCATCTTCAACCTTGAGTCTTACTTTCCAGATCTTTTTGTGTACTTTTTTTACCTTCAGTCTTTCGCAGAATGAGCGAATAGTTACGCGAATCGTCTCTCGAAATCTCTCCTTTCGTCTTGGCAATATGCGAGATAATCTCATCTAGCTTGAGCAATTTGATTTCTATTTTTTTAACCATAACCGGTGGATTTTTGTCTTTCATTAGGGCTTCTTACCACTTCTTGCCTGTTAACGTTGTAACCCCAAAGGTTTGACATGTACGACATTGCCACCAGTGAAACCAATCCGCGTTACACCTTCAAGGGACTAGAAAGCTTCTGAGATGTTGAGCAATAATTTGCGTCCATTTTTCCCAACAATCTCAGACATTATCGCGTGATTTCAGTTTGGTGATTTATTTCGTTTTAGATCAAATGATATTTCTGGCTAGTGAAGCTTTGTTAACTCACAAATATCTTTAGAATCTGTTCCCATTTCGTTGTTAAAATTGGGGAATTGGCATACACAAACGTGTTGTTCGCTCTTTATGTATTCTGTTAGTGTTCATTTTATTATATTTACTTCTTCTTCACTTTCATGATTAGGGCTACGCCTGTTCCGTCCCTACAGTTTCTCTCATCGTTTCCGTGGCCTTCCACGTCTCTTCTTCCTCTCGGCGACGTTATAACAAAGCTGCTTAGGAAGTCTGCTATCACTACACCCTCTCCACTTTTCTACCCATCTTTGTCCATAATTCTTGCATTCTAGATTATAATTGATGTCACTTGTACAGTCTTTTCTTATTTCTTCATTTTCTTATTCGCGTCTTCTCTTGTGCAATCCTTATTATTCTTGCGCAGAAATTTTCATTCACTACTTTGTATTGTTGATCAGTGTTTTTGTGTTAATACCCAGCTTTCGCAGCCGTTAGTAGAGTAATGTAGGAACTGCCATAGTATCCGTAAAATTTAATGTTGTTCGGTCTTGTCCTTATTTTTTAAAGTGTTGTGTATTCGTTCCACATATTTTTTGATATTTCCGTTAATTTATTGTCAATATCTTTATCTTTTCATAAACTTATTTTACACCCTCAATAATTAAAGGAGAGAACATGCTCTATAATTTTGTATTTCAATGACAATATTTTGACCCTTACTAGTGTCCTTCCCCACTGAATGCCATCACTTTTTAGTTTTTTCTTTTGATATATTGAACGTCCATAGCTTTTGCCAAATTTATTAAGGCTGGTGTACTACTTCTCTGTAGTTTACGTCTTCTGTTTCCTGATAAATAACTGCGTCATCAGCATAGAATAAATCGTTTAATATCTCTTCTTTAGTCATTCTATATACCAGTGTCAACTTTCTGTTTAAAGACTTACTTATGTCCTGTACATAGATATTAAATAATGTAGGTGATATAGGACAACCGCTTACCCCTTCTATTTGTTATTATCTCTCAGAACTGTGCTTCCTATTTTATTACTATTTTAGTATTTTCATATAGGCGTTTGAACCACCTTTAATAGCTTCGTGGATAGCGCTGTTTTTTTCATGATTGCCCAAAGTTTATCTCTAGATACCACTGGTACGAAGGCTTTTTATATTAGCAATTATTATTATTAAAAGAGTGATTATGTTGGGTTGTTAAAGGGCCTAGGATGTTGGTAGGTTGGGGGGTAGTTGGCGTGGGAGTTTCGTGGGCCTTCGTATTCATCTTCAGCATCGCCTTGTGACTGAGGGAATCCACGAAAACCTCGGTCATGATGGCCGGCGGTGGGAATTATATATATGACCCGAGAACCGCTATACCATATATATATATATATATATATATATATATATATTTATATATTATATTTATATTATATTATTATAATATATTTAATTTTATGGGTTTTTCCGGGGTTTCCCGTAATTCTCCTTCTTTTTTTTTTTTTTTTTTTGTGTGGTATATATATTTGAGAACCGAGGGAGCCCAGGTGTTAATTCCTGTAAATTTGATTATCGAATTATTGCAGGACATACAGATTTCCGTAACACGAGAGAGAACCTTTCTTTCCACTTGTTTTCTTGTTTTCTCATCTGCAATTTTCTAGGAGCTGCTGGAGACCCAGATACTTACTCGTATATTCATCACCATTGAAGAGTTTCTGAATTCTCAAATCTTCCATCAAATGAGGTTCATTCTCTGTATTCTGGATGCGACCTCACTTTACGTGAACAACAGCTCACTTCTCCTAACCAAGATCCATACAAACGGAGCTGCTGAAGTGTCATCATGCGGCGAAATGCAGACCAAACCAGAGACCAAACGTTCGTCATGGCAGAAGCACAGAAGGTTTATGTCTTTATCATTGGTACGTCTCGTCTCTAGGTATCTATAAAAGCCTTCTTGATTGTTAGAGAACAGGGAATTTTCTTTCTTGCGTAACGCGGATCCATTATACTTTCTTATTCTTGCCCCTTAAGCTACTACTCATTGTTTTAATCTCTCATCTTCAACCTTGAGTCTACTTTCCAGATCTTTTTGTGTACTTTTTTACCTTCAGTCTTTCGAGAATGGAGCGAATAGTTACGCGAATCGTCTCTGAAATCTCTCCTTTGTCTTGGCAATATGCGAGATATCTCATCTAGCTTGAGCAATTTGATTTTCTATTTTTTTAACCATACCGGTGGATTTTGTCTTTCATAGGGCTTCTTACCACTCTTCGCCTGTACGTTGTAACCAAGGTGGTGACATGTAGACATTGCAGCACAGTGAACCAATCCGGTTACACCTTCAAGGGACTAGAAGCTTCTGAGATGTTTGAGGCAATAATTTGGTCCATTTTTCCAACAATCTCAGACATTATCGCTGCATTTCAGTTTTGATATTTTTGGTTTTAGATCAAATGATATTTCTTGGTAGTGAAGCTTTGTTAACTCACAAATATCTTTAAGAGATCTGTCCATTTCGTGATTAAATTGGGGAATGGCATACACAACGTGTTGTTCGCTCTTTTGTATTCTTTGTTAGTGTTCATTTTATTATATTACTTCTTCTTCACTTCATGGATTAGGCTACTGCCTGTTCCGTCCTCAGTTTCTCTCCATCGTTTTCGTGGCCTTCCCACATCTCTTCTTCCTCTCGGCACGTATAACAAAGCTGCTTAGGGAAGTCTGCTATCACTCATCCTTTCCACATGTTCTACCCATCTTTGTCCATATTCTTGCATTCTAGTATTAATTGATGTCACTTGTAACTCTTTTCTTATTTCTTCATTTCTTATTCGGTCTTCTCCTGTGCATCCTTTTATTCTTCGCAGAAATTTCATTTCACTACTTTGTATTGTTGTCAGTGTTTTTTGTGTTAATACCCAGCTTTCGCAGCCGTAGAGTAATGTAGGAACTGCCATAGTATCGTAAAATTTAATTGTTTTCGGTCTTGTCTTATTTTTTAAAGTGTTGTGTATCGTTCCACATATTTTTTGATATTTCGTTAATTTATTGTCAATATCTTTATCTTTTTCATAACTTATTTTACACCCTCAATAATTAAAGGAGAGAACTTGCTCTATAATTTTGTTATCAATGACAATTTTTGACCTTACTATGTCCTTCCCCCTGAATGCCATCACTTTTGTTTTTTCTTTTGATATATGAACGTCATAGCTTTTGCAAATTTTATTAAGGTGGTGTACTACTCTCTGTAGTTCGTCTTCTGTTTCCTGAATAATAACTGCGTCATCAGCATAGAATAAAATCGTTAATATCTCTTCTTTAGTCATTCTTATACCAGTGTCAACTTTCTGTTTTAAAGACTTACTTATGTCCTGTACATAGATATTAAATAATGTAGGTGATATAGGACAACCTTGCTTTACCCCTTTATTTGTTATTATCTCTTCAGATACTGTGCTTCCTATTGTTATTACTATTTTAGTATTTTCATATAGGCGTTTGACCACCTTTATTAGGTGTCGTGGATAGCCTTGTTTTTTCATGATGTGCCAAAGTTTATCTCTAATTACACTGTCGAAGGCTTTTATTATATTACAATTATTATTATTAAAGAGTGATTATGTGGTGTTAAAGGGCTAGGATGTTGGTAGGTGGGGGTAGTTGGCGTGGGAGTTTCGTGGGCCTTCGTATTCATCTCAGCATTCGCCTTGTGACTGAGGGAATCCACGAAAACCTCGGTCATGATGGCCGGCGATGGGGATATATAGAGGACCCGAAGAGGACCCGAACCATATATATATATATATATATATATATATATATATATGGTTCGGGTCCTCTTTGGTCACAATCCTCTATGAATGGAATCCATATTGGGTGCAAGACAACACTCCTTGCCCGCCCGATTCCATCCTGCCCCGTTCCACGCGCAGCACAGCTTCGCCCTGCGCTACCTGCCGCGTCCTTCGCCGCCCATCCATATTGCTTGGAGGATCGTTGCAAACGCTCAGTAATGATTTTTATTCCTCAAAATCAATTTTTTTGTAGCTTTATATTTATACCTATATTATAGATGAATATTCCTGAGCAACTGAAAGGAGTGTATACTTAAATCACGCTCAGACTAACGAAAGGAAGTTAGGAATCATTTTTACAAAATCTCTTGCAGGCTGTAACTTCTGTCTTGTTTTGAAGGTCATGTGTACAAAATTTCAATAAGATCGAAATAAAACTGTAGAGTTGTATGAAAAAACAAACATTCTTGTATATATGTGAGGAAATAATTAGTAATGCCCAATAAAATATTACATTTCAGGGAAAACCGCATCGAAATCGGTAAAGCCGTTCCAGTAATTATCCAGACCAACAGAATACACAAATTGTACAAACAACTGAATCGGTTTTTATATGAACTAAAGAAACAAATAAAATTATTATATGACAGATAAGATTTTATTTATGCAGAATATATATATTTAAATATAATTTTCATTAGTGATCTTTGGTAAATAATGTGCCTTTGAGCGTGAGGTGATCCAAGCCAAGCGAAGACATGAAATGAAGGGAGATCAGAAGCACGTGTTTTCAAGTGCGGGAAACACTTCCTTTGTCATTCATATTTTCAACTGGAAAATTATCAAGTTTTCGTGCAAAAAGAATTAATCAAAATTCCGGAAATGCAACGTATCAGGCGTTTGGTTATTACAATGCTTACTCTGAGATATCACTCTAGTTCATTAAATGATGTCATTTAGGGCACTTCGCATGGTAGCGCTTGCCCTTGGATGGAAGCAGAATAAAGAAGTCACAGGAATCGCTCCCAAGGATGTTCGTATTCCGCCGACGTCAGGCGCCCCAATAAAAGATAAGTCGTCATTGAAGCGATCGCCGGCTCCACACACTAGGAATCGTTGTTGTGAGAAAATATCCCGTGTCGGAGCGAGAGCAAAACGTTCGGGTGTAGGAGTGCTTGTAGCGTTGCGGGAGTGGTGTTTTTCCTCCGTGAGTAGACAGTGGAAGGAAGGAGCGGTTCCGGGGACAGAAGGAAGGCGCGGACAAGCAGCGGCTGCGGCTGCGGGGGCGGAGGCAG
>BOPP01000242.1:480280-498389 GCA_017312745.1 Gryllus bimaculatus
TAATACAATAATAAAACATAATAATATTACAATAATAAAATTACATTTTTGTAATTAAAAAAAATAATAGAGCAGTATGGCGTTAATATCATCTCATAGAGTACGTTTAGCACTATCCGTATGAAAAGTTGGTGCCGTAGACAAAATTTAGTGCCGTTTTTCAGAATATCTTGTTTTTGTAATTTTTTAAAATTTGCACGCAATATTGCGCGAAAACTACTAAATGTTTAAAAAAATGTACAAGTCATAATGTCATAATGAAAGAACTAATTATTGACAATAAATTTAATTTGAAGGAAAAACACCATCATCAATTTTGTAGTTTTAATTTTTTTTGCAACCTACGAAAAATCGGAATTGTCAACGAAAATGAGATTTGAACCACTCTCTTAATTGTCCTTCGTACTATTCAACAACAAAATTTAATTTAAAAAAATTGTGACGGTTTTTGAGAAAATTTTTAAAATGTTTTTGAGGCATCATGTGAAGTACCCTCAAAAATGAAAATATCCGTTTGAAGCTCCGTAAATGTAGCAACAGGATTTAAGCACTTTTCCTCACCAGAACCCGGTAATAAGTTTTTTCTGGCTAAATTTCGGTCTTCTCTGGAGCACAATTATACAACTTTCTTTTCTTACAAACAATTGAAACTACAAAATTTAAGATTGAGATTTGCCTCTGTTGTACAAAATTATCTATTTAAAAACGCATGTACCTTTTTATAAAAATTAGTATTTTTTGCGTAATTGGTTTGAAATTAATGAAACATACATCGACGTCCCGTCGTACATAATGATAAGATTGTAATATTACCAGAAAGCTGATGTAGCAACACTAGTTTAGTAACATATGCAGGTATGTCTTTTGAGGATGGAATTTCTTCAGTTGAATAATATTTATATTACTGTCGCAGTAATTTGTGTTGAACATATGTCAGACGTATATCTCCGCTTTTTGTTTAAACTTTTCACTAGAGCTTCCACCCTTCTTAAAAAGTATCTACCCTTTTTATGTAGTTATTACGATAATGTTATCGAAACAAAGGCATCTCGCGTTTGGTGTGCACTTTTTGTGGAATCGGGGCTCTTATGTTGAAACTTTAAAAAAAAAAAGAAGAAGAACAAATTCATCGTCTTTTTACTTCATGTAGTTAAAACTCCTTAGATTAACCATACACAAGAATACAACACCAATAAGAACACAAAGCATTGAAAAACATACTCAGTGCTACATCGTAATTTCACATTTATTTTGACATGTGAACATACAGAAGATTGGTGATCGTAATTGTGATGAATCAGAATACCATACATTTAAAGGTTCAACATAAACACACAAATCAAGTTAAATTAATACATTTCACAACAAAGACTCCTTGGGTTCATTGCGTTTTGTAGAACTTCATAGTTACGACACATATAGTACTGATATATATTGTGACGTCCTGGGAAGCGGTACTCTCACGACAAAATAAATTATACAAAGGACAGGTAAATTTTCGTGAATGGGCTTCCAGGGGTTTGGCGCTGCATTGGAAGATGATCATAAGAAAATCTTTTGTGCATTTAAATATTTTAATAATAGAAACACTCTTTACAAAGATTATTTACAAAACGCAATGCGCAAGGCCTTTGGTAATAAGTGCACAATCAACGCTACCTTGATGCTTTTAAGAACCACCTGCTGGTTGGAGACGAACGGGGCCGCCGTGGCAACGGCGGCGGCGTCTTCGGCAACCTTCGGTCCGCCCCGACGTCCGTCGGGAAATCGCTCTCCCTCGGCGATCAACTCCGCTGGCCCCCAACGCAACGGCTGATGGATTCGCCGGAATCCACCCCCCACCCCCCCAGCCGGTACAACAATGTCTCACAGGCACCAACATGAACGACGCGCGATTGACGCCCGTCGGCAGTTCCAGTCTCAGCAATCCCTCTCAATCTCGCGCGAATGTCTGCACAGTACGGCCCGCTGCTGCATTACACCCGGGCAGGAATATAACACGTGTCCGTCGGCCACACGAATTCCTGTATTAATGTTTTTGATTTCGGTTCTGGTGCGCCCTTCCACTTTCACTAATCATCTGATTATTAACTTTCATCAAATCTAGTCTTTCACTGAACATCCACATTCAATCCAAACTGTTCTTAACACCACCATAAATTTGTTTGATGCAGCACTGCCCCGTCCGTGTTTCACTCACGGCCTCTCTGCGCACTTTCCCAACCGTCGCTCGCCTCGCCGTCTACCCCCCCGATTTTACCGTTGGTGGCAGCGGCGGCGGCGGCGGCGGCGTTACTGCTCTGATCAATTCAGTACTTATTTTAATTATAATTATTGATCAACTTTGATTATTACAATACAGAAACGTTCTTCGTTTCAATATAGTACTAACACATATAGTAAAGTATATTGTCGAATATTATACATAATTTGTAATAAAATTTCTGCAGTCATTCTAGTGTTTTCGAAAAACTTCATTAGAAGTATTTTAAAGCACTTTCACACACAAATGCAAGTGTTTACAAATGGCAGAAAATGTGCGTATAAACTGCGTGAGAGATCTTTGAAAACAAATAGTTTAATAAAAAAATCCAAAATTAACTCAACCACACTAAGCACTATCCGTTCGAAAAGTTTGAAGAAATAATTTAGAGACATTTATGAGAAGATGAAAGTTTCTGAAAATGCAGAATTTTGAGCCAGTTTTGACAGAAAAGTATTTTGATTACGAGAAACTGTATGTGTTATTATTTAAAGCACATGTACTCATAAATATAATAATGTTAACAAATCGCCGTTCATGTAAATATAAATTACGTGAGAAGGAAGTCAAAAAAATATACTTTTGTAATTTTTGAAAAAACAAAGTAGAGCAACATGGCATCTTATAGAGTACATTTAGTACTATCACTACTAAAAGTTAAAAGAAAAAAATTGGAGCCATTTCTGAGAAAAGTTTTTTTTGTTATTATTTAAAATTTTACATATTGCAATATTGCTCGAAATCCACTAAAACTTTCAAAAAATGTATACGACCGTAATGAATGAACTAATTATGGAGAACAAATTTAATTTGAAAAAATATCAATATTCAATATTGTAGTTGTAGGAACAGATCTATGCCACCCTTGTAAGTGTATTTACTCTATTCTTACAAATTTAAAGAAAAAACGTTGAACCTTTTTCGAGAAAATTTGGCAAAAGGTCACAGGGGCTTCATACCCCCAAAAATTAATGAATGTTTTCAGAATCTCAGAGCTTCGACTCAGGGCAAATGGACAGGGGTTAACTCATTTTGGAAAACATGTACGCATAGTTTAGGCACTAGTGTTGTTCACATGCACCAAACACACGGACGGACGGGCGGAGAGACGTTTTGTCTTCAATCGATTTTGTGGTATGAAGCTCCCACAAAACATGGATTCTGGCAACACCACGTGTTAGGTGATTTTTTTTAATTAGCAAGTGGATTTAGCCACATTTTCATTATCAGGACCTGGCAATGAATTTTTTGTTCCGAAAACCTACCGTTATTTCGTGCAACATTACATAACGTTCGCTATACTACGTATATTACTTCGTATATATGTATGTATATCGATAAGTAACAGAAAGAAGTAATGAAAAAATTTGTATTTTCAAAAAAAAAAAAGTAAGAAAAAATAAACAAAATATTTGAAGCCATTTTTGGGATAACAAATGTTGAAAAATTGCCAACATTTGATTAAATATTACGCAAAACGACCGTCGTGGTCCACTACTTGTTTTATGTCACTACTTATGGTCTTGTGTTTGAAGAACAAATTTAGTGAAGGGATAAGTCTCTACTTCTCTCTCTTTTGTTGTAGTAAGACGCCAGAAATTCTTTTATCTTTTTGAACTTCAGAAAATTAAAGGATTTCAACATATATGAGATTTTCATCCCTATTAAACGCCCTTTACTCTATCAGAGGAAAAACAATAACCCAAACATTTTGCGCCTTTTTGCGAAAATTTTAAAACTGATAAAAATTTCATTTGTAGCACCCCCATAAATTAAAATCTGTATTTACATTTCTCAGGATGTCGTTTTTTTCGTATCTATCGAGGAATATCAATTTCGGGGTAAATCGTCTGAACAGTTCAGTGACGAACTGACTGACGTTTTGCTGTCAATCAATTTTTCTGGGGCCCTCCATTCGCGGATACTGACTACCCAACGTGTTAGAGGAAGTAATTTACTACATACAGTGTCTAGATTTTTATACTATTTGATATCAGAGCTCCGCGATACGTTTTCCTGTCGAAAATCGCCGTTTTCCTCCCGCAACATTCGAAAACTTTCTCTATGCTATGTAAGTAGTATGCGAGGAAATAAAATATCTTTCTCAAAAGCAAATAGGAGTGTGCTTAATAAAATGGTATTGCACGTACTTTCCGTGAAAATTTTCGAAAATCGGAAAGTTTCAACTTTTTTACAAGCTCTTCTATTCTACCCCGCTGCCTCTCGCTGGCTGTCGCTCTGCTTTCTCTCGGCGCCTACTGGCCAACGTGCAGGTCATTAATGATTGCCGCAGACTCAATCGCACAGTGATGTTGTGGCGCTTGGCAACCAGGCACTTTTTCAAGTGGATCATCACTACGACAGCTAATTAAGTAAGTGCTACAATGCAGAGAGGGCCAGACAAGTCCGCAAATTTCAAATAAGACTACACTATCTTTTCATTTGCAAATGAAACGGTGATTTTTTCGCGTTAACACAAGTTTGGACACGCGCCGATAAAAAATGTGAAAACATTCTCGTGAATATGTCACATTCATAGAACATGTGTGATTGAACGCTTATCTGTTGGGCCTCGCGAGAGTGAAGGCGTGTGAGAGGGGGGCATGCGGGTGGGGGCGGGGCACCTCTTCCCCACTTCGCGCTATCAATCATTCCCCGCACAATTTCCATACCATTAAACGCCTTACGAGAAGAGGATTACTGATTTGCTTTCCGGATCGTTAACAAACGAAAAGAACGATGCTGCTTATTTTTATTAATTCGTTTACCTTAAAACCCAACATGTTTTTGAGGGATGCATAATCATTCATAGAACAATAATACCTTCCACATCCGCTTCTTTTACTAAGCAAATATGTTGCTAAATAATTAGTTTGATTTCTTTTGGATTCGAACGAACAAAAATTTCCAAACGGTGTAATATATGACCTGGCGTTTGCAATCAGTTATTGTAATCGGTTTCAATAGCTTAATGAAGGGGCACCTCTAGTGACGGAGGCGATTCTTAAAAACAGTGGAGCTGACCGGCAAAGCTTACGCACCACTCCGACCCCAGCCACCCCCAGTCCCCCCCCCGGCCCCGCCCCGCCCCCTCCCACCCCACGGGCTTTCCGCCCCACGCGCGTCACCACGCCCCGCCTCTCTGCCCTTCCCTCTGAACCAGGTGGCATCTAACAGAACAGGAGAAAAAAACAAACGCAATCATTAAAACGTTAGCTCACTTCTGTAGAGCACCCCTTCAGTCGAGCAGAAGAATTCACTACACGCTTCCCGCCCGTATCATACCATACACGTTCCTTGCGTAAAAATTCTGTTACCGCTAGGGATTTTCTTCCATGCCTGAAGGTATTTCGCGATCTTCGTCTGGGTTGTAATCCCTTTCCTATCTCAGTCGAGAAATACAATTTACATAATCAACAAAAACAGTTATTCCGTTGCACAAAGCACTGACAAACGTTCCTTATAAATTATTCGTGAGGCAGCTTCTTTAAAAACTGTACACGTTTTCATTTCCCGAATGTCTCGGATGGACAGTTGTATTTCGACTTGTCTTCACAAACGCGTGACTTAACGTTCTTGCAACATGAACTATCTGAAATTGTAATAATTCTATCACCTATATTTAAATATTCCTTACGAGCGTACCCTACCGATTCTAAATATCTTTAAGTGCTCGCCACCACATCTGAGTATATTCTCTCAAAATTAAGATCTTGATGCAATGCATCACCGTCTTAACTTGACACACACACACACAAATATATATATATATATATATATATATATATATATATATATATATATATATATATATATATATATATCCTTATCTAATTTTGTCATTGGGTTTATCGCGTCTGCCGACTGTCGCTTATTCTATCCTGTCACCAACACCGACACTCAAACTTGTCACTATTGGTGCTACCTCTTCCTTCCATTCAACCATATGACGCTCCATTAATAAAAATGTATATTTTAAAATCGGCTTTGTCCCAAATTATGACTGTGTTTACTTTGTATTACGAATATCCAATGTCAAATAGTCAGTGTTTATTCCAGCCTCCTACACTCATCAGTCCTAAAACTCTTGTTGCAATTTACATGTTATTTTTGTCATGTTCAATATGGCTACCATGTCCCCTTTGTAAATGTGTTATACAACTTTGATATTGTTAATTCCTTGCACCAAATCGACTACATTTGCATTAAAGTTCCCTTGAGAATACTTGCTATGTCCCATTATGATTAATTATATGCTAATTATTATGGTCAATATTCCATGAAACTATATAAATACCTAATAAGGAGAAATTGAGCCTTAAGAAAAATCTCTTAATTAAATATTAAAGGTTACATGATAAGAATAGTTGACGTTTTGGCATATCCGAAAAGTCAGATGTTTTAATGAAACCCGGACAATAGTACATTCATTAGTCCACTTCTCTGCATTCGTGGAAGATAATTTATCCAAACTCTAGACCCTCTAATTTTAAAAATGTCTATGAAGTGCCACGTAATTCGAAAAATGAAGAGATCATTTCAATTGCTTGAGTTTGGTTAGATTTGTAGGCGAATAACTATTTTGAGGAAAATCCTATGAGAGGTTACTAATGAAATTCACATTCAATACATCTACATTATTTTGCAACACATTGCCAGATGACATTAAACGATTAAATTCCATACGCAAGTTTATGTCCCAAGTAAAGTATTTTTTGCTGTATAACTGTTTTTACACAATTAGAGGCTATAGCGATTATCACAAAATGTTAACTTTAACGTTGTTAATGTATTAATAACCATTTGTACTATGTAATACTAAACATCATGTAACAAGTATTGTATGTCAGCTTCTGGGACAATGGCATACATCTCAGTCAGTTTTTTTTTATCCAGTTTCCCTGATCTTTCAAGCGAATGCTGAGTGGCCCCTTGTTTTGCTTCTGGACTTAAATGTACCTTCACTATCTATGCACGTTTTCTAGAGATCTGAAGGTAACATAGTTATTCAAATTATCGTTCTCCGTGTTCTCACGGCAAGAAGTCGATTCCTTCACGAAGAGCACAATGAGAGATAATAGGGAAAATCTCACCATAAAATATTACTATGTAGCCCCATAAGGTCAGTGGTGGTACACTTCATAAAACTCTAAATAACGAAAATATGCACCTTTATTACTACAGCACAACTTCGCAAGCGTACTGCCGGCGAAAAGAATCTGGACTCTTTGATCAGAAGCGAAGCGCCCTTCCTCAAGCACGCATTGACCGCGTGCGGCAGCCAGCTTCCTTCGCTAAGGATCGAATCGAAAAGGGGTCCTCGGAACATCATTACGCAGAAAAAGTCTAGAATAATTTTTATGGGATAGTACTTGCTCCAGAAGGGGCGGCTTGCGGGGGGAACGCATTGTTGCAGGCGAGGACGAAAGCGAGATCGCTATTACAGTTAAGCGCGAAACGCTAGAGCTAGAGATACAGGCCACAGAAAACGAAGGTCAAGCAGTGTTTGCAACAGATTACTATTAGGAACATAGAAACGCATCAAAACAAAGAATATAGAATTTGCTGACTACACACCGCATCACTCTTTATCCAAATTCCAGGCAGAGACTAGTTAATGTCACTTAGTAGCGGCGCCACTATTATTGGGATATAATTTTATACGCTGTTGCGCGATCATTGTCGTGAATCGGAGAATGGCGTGTATGTGTGAACATCTACGAACGTCCTAGAGATGCAGGGTTGTTTTCGAGAATCTAAGAGATCTCCCAAGTCTAAAGCTGCGTTTCGAGTTTAGAAAAAACAACATTCCAGTGCTATATATCCTGCGACGAATCTCAAAAATACGAGCCAAGAAACTATTTATTGGTTATATGTGTGAGTTTTTAATTCAAAAAGTCTGACCCTATATTAAGAATTAATTATTTATTTTATTATTGACCTAAAATTACGAGTTATGTTTTGTATTGATGAAACATTGTACGTGTAACTTGAAAACAATTTAAAAGTTCAACTTTTTATATAAATGTTTATGTAAAATGATATTTTTTAAGAATTATAGCTTGTAGAAAAGATTTTTTTATCCTCTTATAGCTAAAACACGAACTTAAATATTTTAATTGTTATTCAAATAAATAAACTGATGACCTTGCCGTTATAAAGCGACCATATATAAATTAATTTAAAAAATATTGTTTCTTCCAATCATAATTGAATGATTTGTTTAAGTTTTTTTATTCCGTTAAGCGGTGGTATTTGCAGAGTAATTAAATAAATCCTTTTAACATAACTGGGAAACCCCGAAACTGAACGCAGACGTTCACATAAGTTGGTGTGCACCCCAGGTCGTGTCAGTTGTGTGCTGTACCGTCCGTGCAAGGTAAGCGATCAGCCAGTCGTGTACCACGCGCGGCCTCGCAGTGCCCGTGCAGGGGCGCCGCCCCCAGCGCTCTTCAAATCCTCCCGCACCGCAATGACTGCTCTCCAGCTAAGCTTTATTATTGGGATTAAAGCTACAATATGATCAATTAGTACCGACACAAATTCATTAATTCCACCGTGGATATTGCACTTGTATTTGCTTGATACGTAGCTCTAAACAGTTAATTTGCTGAAACCGCATTCAGCTCGCGCCGTACGTATATTGTAATTGCTATTATTATTGTCATTTTTTATCTCTCTTTATTTTTCATGTTGGAATGCATAGTTAAATTCAATCAACTTCTCACGTGTTTTTATGACTGAATTCTAGTTAAAATTCCAAGCTACCGTACATTAATATAGTTTAATTTCGACGACAGTTCAAATAAAGAGCTTCAAGAGATTATTGCTTCAGGTTAGTAAATATTTAGTAGAAATCATATAGTAACTGTTTCTGTTTTATATCCAATATACTGGATAGAAAATTTTGTAATGCTGCAGCAAGAATACACGATTTTTTGGCAGAAAAACTCATCTTGCGTGGCCGGTGGGATTAGTTTGGACCCAGCATTACATTTGTGTCAGCAGTGATTCTGACCGGAAGGTCCTAGGGTTTGTGTCCCGACGGTGACACGTTGACAGAATTTTCCATTTGAACTAGATAGGTAGGTCGAATTCAGTCGTTGTCTGGAAGAGAATTCTTGCGACGAGCTGCTCTGATCGGTAGTTTTCCGAGGTTTCTCGTTGAACCGTAACAAACGTGCCACACACTGCGTGTAATCTTTCCATCTTCTTCCTTATCCTATCCTCTCTACATACACACTTTAAGACTTACAGTTACATGTACCTCACGTGTCTCACACGCCGGGAGCCCAGACGAGAGCTTAAAGCTTGTTCCCCCGCGGGCGGTGCCCCGGAGGAGTGAACCATCCGCAAGCCGACTTACAGGTCGGCTGTCGTGATCACCTTCCAGCGTAAGGAATATTGCTATCTCCCTAGATATAACATTCACTACACCTTTATAACTAACTACCACAACAGTTGACGTGCCTGGACACAATCATTTTGTGGGTCCCTGTTATCGAACAATTGGATTTTTCTTGCAAATTGTAGACGTAGAAAATTGTATTATCTGAAATAGCGACCGAGAGAGGTGACTCGGTGCATCAACTGATGTCTCTGCAGAGCTTTTGGTCGGTACGTTCTAGGTTCGCGTCCCGACAGTAGCAAGATTTTTCGTCGCTAGTTTGTCAGCTAGGTCGAATTCAGTCACTGTCTGGAGGAGAATTCTAGCGGCCGGCTGTTCTGATCGGTAGTTTTCCGTGGTTTCTCCGATCAACACCAGGTGAATGCCTGAGCAGTACTCTAGAAACCGGGCCAAGGACAGCGCGCGATCTTTCCTGCCTACTCCCTGTCCTGTCCCCTTCCACACCCCTTCCACACACTTACACTAACATGCACTACATTACCACACATACCAAGAGACCGGGAACTTAGAGCTTGTCCCTGCTGGGGCGGTGTCCCGCTGGTGGGAAATACATGGTTGAGGGAAAACCCTACTAGCCGACAGGGGGTCGGTGTTGGCAGCGAGGGAAGATCAACGCCACCTCCCGAGGCAAGAACATGCACTACACTTACGTGAATAATAATCGTAGCAGTCTGGAATTGCTATCAACCAACCAACGAAAGTAAAATACAGCGTAATCAGGATTCGCAGGTTCTTGATACAGAAAACATTTATTCTGTCCGTCTGTCCTTTTATGTCTTTGTGAACAACGCTAGCACCTGTCTCGTACACAGGAATGTCATCAAAATTGATATTCCCTGTGTAATGTAGCTGATGTCAATGCACTTTGAATGTGAAGCAGGCATTTATTTCTTGGGAGTACTTTACATAAAAAATTAGCAACATTTGTTTATAAAGATAATAACAATTTTTCTTCAATTTTCAACAATTTTTAATCGAACATAGAAAATACCTTATAAAAGGCTTATAGAATTGACACAGTTATTAACTTCGTCGAAAAGGGTTTTTTCATCTAGCTTCGCAATATTACGAAAATGTTACAAATAATTCGGAAACGTATGTGCTCTTGTATCGACACAAGGTTATTCTGGTCTTCTATGTAGGGTTCTTGCTATGTCTTTAAAATACTGAGACATTATATAAAAGAGACTGGTATATTAGGTAGGTCGGCAATGTGATATTTAATGGTTTTTACTTTCTCAAATTTGCTTGCTAAAAAGTAAATTATGTAAACGTTGACCGGAAAATGGCGAATTTTCGGCAGAAAAGTTCTTATTGTCGGGCCCTGGAAACGAAAAAGTAGATAAATCATGTTTCTTCATGTAGTCATTTTCTCCACTAACACGAGGTGTAGCCAAAATCCATATTTCCTGGGTCATTTTGATACCAAAAAATCGATTCGCAGCAAAACGTCTTTCCGTCTGTCCATTTGTGGTCAACGCTAGCGCCAACCGTGTTACAACATGTGTTTTGATTTTTGAGGGTACTTTACATAAAGCCTCAAAACATTTTCAAAACTTTCTCAAAAAAGGTACACATTGTTTTATTAAACATTGCTCTTCGATAGCACAAAAGACGTTTAAGAGAATGACGCAGGTTTCATGTACCTTGAAATCTCAATTTTTCGAAAATTGCAAACGTACATTTTTGGGCGTTTTGCTTTAACTACAATATTGAAAATAGAGATTTCTTTTTCACGAAATCTGATCTACAAAGAAATATTTTGAAATCAGATAATGTTCAATTTTTCGAAAATATGAGTTCGCTATCAGCGAACCTCGAATCGGTTGGAATTAAAATATTCCTAAAGTCTAGAACATTAAATATATGAACATTAAGCACGAACGTATTAGCATATGAAACAATTTTTAAAGTAAATAGCCGAAGATTCATGATCGGAGATCTAATAGTATGAGTAGTATGTGGGGTTGTAACTCAACAACTTGACAGGGCAAAAACAAATTAGCGTAATTTGTAGCCTCCTCTAATATAAATTTACTTTCCCCATACGAACCAACTGCCACTGGAAAAAGTATGCTAAGTTAATGCTTCTGAAACGCACACAGAAAATCATAAAACTCCGAGTGACATTGACAATGAAATAGAGAAATCTCTAAAGCTATAATTGTATCTTTCAAACAATCGACAACATCTTAGCGAATACCGAAATTTAAATATAATAAAATTCATTAAAACAAAAACAGTTTTTGCAACGCAAAAGTCTACCAGGTATAAAATAAAGTTAATCAGATAACGTGTGCGATAAAAATACGTTTTGATATATTAGTATTACAGAACTATAATAAATTTATTGCGGAAATTCTCCCTAACTCAAGACACCTCTAGTCCACTATTAAAAGACTCACCAAACAAAAAGTAAAGATTCCGCATTTGCGTCATTGCTTACAAATAACACAACCACACAAAAAAATTGTGTTTTTATCTGGGTATCAGCATGTTTTCTATAGGTTTTTGGAGTCTTTAAATCCGAATCCGGTGTCCGTTTTACTCCTTCACATCAGGTTTTTGACATAACCTAAAAAAAAGAAAGAAAGAAAGATATTTCTAACCGAGGGGTCACACCCTCTTACCTCTAAGTTTTTGAGGTCACTTATCTTCTTAAACCATTTCTTATAAGAGAGAGATAAAAATAAAGCTTTTACTGTTTGACACGTTAGTATCTTGACCCAAATTAAAAAAACAAACACAAATCCTAAATGTTAAACGCCATTTCTTTGATGTTTACTTCTGTTAATCTTAACACCTTAATTATTTTACTGTCCCGTATAAAATTACATTAAATAACTGAACTTGAAAACTCGAAGACAAAATATTACAACTTTCAGGCAATCTTACTACATCGTGAATATCGGACTACATTTTCAGCAATTCCAAGTGCACGTGATCGTCAGTGGAATACAGTATGAGTTGAAAGCGCCTTGACAGAGACGCACATTTAAGCGACATGCTGAATAATGATCTTGCAGGTTCTTCTTTGCCTATAACCATAAAATATCTTCCCTCCAAACCGTTTTGCTTTCTCTCATTTTTGGCAGATCCGCTGCCGTCTGCGCCATTGTGCTCGAAGGCATTGCGCCGCCCCTCGTCGCCTCCATCGCTCTCGTCTTAAGCTGCTCCCCTTTCTACGGCGCTGTGCGATGGCGTCGCCTCATCATTTCTGTTTTAATGCCAGAACGGCCGAACACATTTCGTGTCTTTTTATCATGTAATAATTGTACATATTTTCAAATCATGATAGAAAAATTATAAAGAAATGTACTCTGTATTATGTATATTTGTAAATTGGTTTTAGTACGGTGTGGCTTACGGCTCCTTCTTCCGAGGAATATACTTCATTAGAACCTGAAGCCTTGTCGGACGACAGCATAAAATACACGATACAATTATTAATCGTGAGTTTTTTGGAATATTGAAACGGCCTTTCACTCAGATTTAAAATGCACGCCGATTTTTTTATAAAACTTCTGTCTGTATTTGCTTGTTTTCAGTAGTAATAAAAGCTTTCTTGAACTCAAAAGAATTGCTAAATTACTAAAAAAATGTCCATTTATAAGTTTGAAATGATTTTGATGGAGAATACTCTACAACGTGGGAGTTCACTATTCTCTCGTTTAACTTCAATATGGGCTGCATTACTTCTCGTTAAACGCAATTGTGTAATATTCATTAAAACAGAAATGTTTCATAGTTCGGTTTAAAGTTACATACCGTATATGCTTCGAACATAAAGGGTAAACGTAGAAGTACACAAAGTGAATATTATTTGACTATTCATTGTTTTGTGCGAAAAGTACTTTGCTCGACGCGTTTCAACTGAATGTAATTTCTTGTTCTGCTTATATCAAATTTCTTCTGTGACGACGCCTTTGTGAGAGTTCATTATATTTTGCAGTTGCAACTTAGGATGTTAAAGTTGAACGCTGAAGTGTTTATTTGAAGGGAAACTTTAATTACTACAGGAGCAAAACCCAGACATTTTCTTATGTCAGCGTTTCTTATGAGGGAATAATTTTGTATTACATAAAGCGAGTAAAATAATTTAATTAATTTTTAACGACCTAGATAGCGACACAAGAAATTATCGCCCGCTGTGCCAGGTTTTTGGTTTAATTGAAAGCGTGGTTTGGATGTAAGAGAGGTTTTGGGCGCTTGTTGAGGGGGAAGGAACGGGAGGCTAATGAAGGGAGACCGGCTGGCGGTGCGGGCTGAGCCATGGCGTAGGGTAATAACAGCGAAAGTGATAAGACTGAAAAAACTCAATTGAGCATATTGCGAGGCAATGAGCACGGACTTCGTAACTAACCATGATTGATGACGTAGTGTTGGTCATTATTTGCTGTAAATGCAATGATATCTAGACCGTTACTACGGCAGGTTTCTTTCTTTATTTTTTTTTTCAAATGCGAAAATTGAATACTTCTCATTATGTTCATCGTATTGAATGTATTAATTAAAATGGCTTAAATTAATTGTACATTTCAGCCGCAGTGGATGAAGTAAACATACGAAGGACGTGTTTTAATTCAGCATAAGACATGTGTGTTTTTATTTTCTTTTTAAGACATAGCAGCCTTTTTAAAGATCCATGCATCGACTGCATTTCATTCGTATTCATCATTCTGTTCTGTAAGAGTTAGAAATGTAGTCAAGAACTGAAACGGACCTACTTGAGCGCTGTAAAGAAAGAAAACTGGCCGAGACGGACGTGCGGGCTACCTCACTTGGGAGGTGCCATGCTAAAGACGGATGGCCCGGGATGGAGAAGATTGATTGATTGATTGATTAGGATTCCAGACGCGTCAACTGCTAAGGTTATTAGTTCCGTACGTGTAGTGCATGTTCTTTCCTCGAGAGATGGCTGTGATGTTTCCCAGCTGATGGTGAGATCCGGCGCGGTCCGTAGCCCGTTTGTTACGATACTGCATGCGTCTGATAGTAGAAAATACGAGAAACTACCGATCAAAGCAGCCGGCCGCTACAATTGTCCTCCTGTTAGAAGCTGAATGCGAAGTAGACTCGACAATCCGCCTCCGTAGGGACTCAGACCCTACGATTTCCCAATCAAAGTCACTGTCTCAACGACAGTTATCACAGCGCCATCGCAGGTGATTTGGCCATTAAATACACTATGTGATCAGAAGTATCCGGACACGTTCAAAATGGACCTATGGTGTGGTCGTGTTTTTCATGGAGAGGGATTGCACCCCTTGTTGTTGTATTGTGTGGCACTATCACGGCACAGGCCTCCGTTGATGTTTTAAACATCTTACTTCCCACTGTTGAAGAGCAATTCGGAGATGGATTGCATCTTTCAACACGATCGCGCACCTGTTCATACTGCACGGCCTGAGGTGGAGTGGTTACACGGCAATAACAACCCTGTAATGGACTAGACTGCACAGAGTCCTGACTTGAATCCTATCGAACACCTTTGGGATATTTTGGAACGAGGACTTCATACTACGCCTCGCCGACTTACATCGATAGCTGTCCTCAGTACAGCACTCCGTGCAGAATAGGTTGCCATTCCCCAAGAAACCTTCCAGCACCTAATTTAAAGGATGCCTACGAGAGTGGAAGATGTCATCAAGGCAAATGGTGGGCCAACACCCTATCGAATTCCGTCATTACCGTTGGAGTACGCCACGAACTGGTGAGTCATTTTCACCCACGTCTTCGGATACATTTGATCACATAGTGAAAGTGAGTGAACTGTTTATATTTTCCCAAAAAACTGCAATTTCTTCCAAAAAAATTAACTATATAATTTGCATTATTGACTAGATTAATAGTGGCAATGTCATTTTCAATAAATACACTTGTTCTCCCAATTTGCATATTTCTATTCATGCATTTCTTTTGAGGTCTGACGTATGAGACCATGAGACCAACTTAGTCTCAAGACAACCAAATTTATCTCGATTGCACAAATTATTGTTTTTTATACTCTGGCACTTTTTGTAAGAAGAACTTTTTGTAAGTCCCGCCTCGGGGGTGGTTGCATTGTGTCCGTCTTCTCACCCTCTATCATAATGTTGTGTCATCCTCACTGTTATCATTTGCACGCAATAGTAGTCGCTAATGACCTACAAGTTGATGCGACCTTTAAAAAAATTTAAAAACTCTTACTGATGGGCCCTAGTAACGTAAAAATGGATAAATCCTGTTGACGTTATCAAAATTTAAACGTTATTAAAATTTCCTCATAAATTGCTCCAATTTTTTTAAATTAAATTTGATCGTTGCGTAGCGTAGAGAACGCCTTAAAATGGCACAGAGAAAATTGTTGAAATCTCTAAATTTTCGAAACTTAGAAAAGTTCTTTTTTTTCGGCATCTATTTAATACTACCACTATAATACTACCAACCACTATAATATTGAAGGTAGAGATTTGATCCCTGAATAAAATTTGCTGCAGCCAGTCTTGATGGCCGAGAGCACAAAGGCAGTTGTGTCACAGCAGCGACCGAACGATCGCTGGTTCGAGTCCCGCCTCGGGCACTGTTGTATTGTGCTCGTGCTTTCACCCCCTATCATCATCATATCGTGTCACCGGCACAGTTACCATACCGTTACAGGCAATGGTGGTCGCTAATGACCTAGTAGCTGATGCGATCTTAAATTTAAAAAAAATTGTTCAGGCAGAATTTGAATATTTTCGAAAAAGTGTGACGTTTTTGTGAATTTTTGGATGAACTATAGGCAATTTTTAAATAATAATTTTATCGAAATAAACTGTATTTTTCTTTCAATTTTGTTGTCGTATGTAGCAAAGGAAGGTAAAATAACTTGTGCTGATCTCAATTTCGGCGATCTCTTTGTACTTTTGAAACTTGCAAAAAATAATCATTGCAAAAGTAGTTCTACAATATTGATGATACAGATTAAAGAACTGATTTAAAATATTAGATTTTTGAATAAGTTCATGAATATTTTTAAGTAGTTTTTGAGTAATTTCTGTTTGAAGTTAATGTATTTTTAATTCTCAAAAAGGGCTTTTTTCCCATGGATTGCGCTAAGGACGTTTAAAATTGGCCCAGATCTCAGTTTCGTTGTAATCCGTGAATTTTTATGAAATTCAAAATGTTAGTAGTAATACGAGAAAGTATGAGGTGTTGAGTTCTAGTAATTTTAATATACCTTCTTCTTACGTACATGGTTAAGAGATTGTAATCCTAAAATTGGCGATTTTGCGTCAAAAAATCTCTTACTGTTGGGCCCTGGCTGCTTAACGAAGTCCGTTCATTAAAACTAGATCTTGAAATAATGTAAATGAATTTTCTGAATTTTTAAAAACTGCAAATGCAGATGTTCAACTTTTTTAAGTGTTGTGAAGGTTGAGTATTAAACATCATCTGTGAGCATGGTGGTGTTAGGTTAACGTGACTGCAGTGTTAATTCTAAGACCTGAGACTTAATACCTGCACGAAGTGAAATATTTTCTAGTTACTTTTTCAGGTACATGTAGTATATCAATATTGCGAAGCTGTTACAAATAATTCGAGAAGAGATGTGCTGTAGTAGCAGCACTAGTTTCTTCATATCTAGTTCGTTTCGTTGAATTTTGTGCTCGTATCTTACGTTTATTTTAACAGACCTTATAGACAGTCTGTAAAATTCAACCTGAGAGGAGAGTTTATAAAACACGATAATTTATACTTCTTAGGTTTGGGGAGTAGTAAACCTACATTTATTGCCTCAAAGCAAGGTTCATCTCTGTATTCGCTGTTAGGATCTGATGAATAAAATATGAACAGTACATGAAAATTGTACTGATATTACTCTAGTCTTGAAGGGTACTAACGTATCGCCAAAAAGTAATAAATTCACATGAGACATGAGCGAGCGAGCGAGAGAGAGAGAGAGAGAGAGAGAGAGAGAGAGAGAGAGAGGGGGGGGTAGGAGGTCAGTACGAATTGTAGAATTGATCACTTCTTGGTAATCTTTACTTATAATTGCAATTTATGCAAAAATATAATCCATACTGATGAGACAACTTTCCTGGAACTTTCCAAAAATAATTAGAAAATCTCTGGAGGGAAGTACAGTTCTTTTGACGGCAAAAGAACGTAGACGATGTTGGATGCCAAAAGCAGAGTAGTGCTTTACGCAGGCGGAAAGGAAGTCTTATTAGGGAAAGCTTAAGTAGGTGCCTTCCCCTGCACCGAACGTAATTTAAGCGGGGTTTACGGCGAGAGGGGAAGGCGTTTGTGAAACCCGCCCGGGTTGTTAATGTTTTGTTAATCGATTAGCAGGGGGTCGAGGTTATTGTGAGATGACGTGCAAGCGAAGACGAGATGAGATTGGGGCTGGCGGCCCCGTCGCGCTCCGCAATCAGATGGCCGCTGTTTGGTTTGGCCGAGCCGCCCGCGCCTTC